>PITB01018243.1:0-35458 GCA_004024585.1 Paradoxurus hermaphroditus
TCCCATGCTCTCCTTTGCTGTGGATACTCAAACACTTTGAATCACACATTCTAAATGAAACCTTGGCCGGTGGGCAGCCACCTCCAAGATGAAACTTCTCATTTCAACCTGAAAATATAATGTGTCGCAGTGTTAACAGTAGAAGCAGGAGACTTTCTAACTGAATTTAAAAATTCAGGCCAGGTCAGGTCTAGCAAATTTTTCATCTCAAGTATGTAGCAGGGAAAATGTTTCGGTGTGATCACAGGCAGCCCAGGAATGCTGCAGACGTGCCAGAGACCACAGTTTAAAGGTCTGGCAGGTATGCCACTTTGACTGAACCACCACAAAGGAGTTCTTGTGACCACACTCTTTCTTTAGGGCACTCATCTTGATTTGTACTTAAACATTCATTAGTGTGACTTCATCTCTCTTCTATACTACAGGCTCCAAGAGAATGGATGCTGTGTCTAGCACAGTGCCTGGCACACAAGAGATGTTCTGTTGTAGAAAGGAAGAAAATGGACATTTGTTCAGTATGGATTTGAGGTTAGCGCCAACTGAATGCTAAATAGACAAGAAATAAATCATTATCGAATGATAGGAAGAAGAATCAAGTGGAGGGGCACCTGGGTGGCTCAGTTGGTTGAGTGTCCGACTTTGGCTCAAGTCATGATCTCACAGTTCATGAGTTCGAGCCCTGCATCGGGCTCTGAGCTGACAGTTCAGGGCCTGGAGCCTTCTTCAGATTCTAGGTCTCCCTCTCTCTCTGCCCCTCCCCACTCATGCTTTGTCTCTCTCTCTCTCTCTCTCTCTCTCTCTCTCTCTCTCTCAAAAGTAACTAAACATTTAAAAAATTAGAAGAATCAAATGCGAAGAACATTAATATTTGCATAATTTAAATCTGTAAATTTCATATCAAGACCTAGTTAACCATTCTCCCTTTATTTGGATTTTGAGCTTATTTGCCCTGGTGCTCAGGTAACAGTCTTGCATGCATGTGGGATTTGTATATAAAATAAGAGAACAGGGCTGTGGATTTTAATATTTTTCAAGACACTAAGTAGAAACTGCCCTTTTAAAATCAAAATATTTAATTCTTTTGAAATATCTATTTTCTCACCTGTAGCACAACTAAATAGTGTTATTTTTATGTAGAAGGAAATGAAAATAAATGAAATATGGGTGTAAGTATGAGCTGACCAGGAACCACCCAGAGATCGGAAAACTCAACATAGGGAACAAAGGGTATGATTTGGGAAAGAAAAATCTCTTGAATCCATCGAATCCATGCTGAACTAGAAATCGAATAATGACATGAATAAAACCTCATTGACAAAACACGAGAGCTATTGAGATAGATGGAAAAGGCAGGGTATAAAATCAGATACAATTCACTTGTGCCGAAAACAACCTTTAGTGGCAATGTTTCATACTGTGGTTAATATAAAATAAGTCATTATTTGAAAAGAAAAAAGAAAAAAAGAAAGCTCACCTTATTACATCACATCAATAATGCATTTTCTAGAAACTCATCATGGTTCTTTCTATAAAGGCCAAATAATTCAGAGAAATCATCTTTCATGTCTGCTTCTGCATTCCTGCCTAGGAGGGTTCATTTCATTATTCTGTTTTGGTTCAACCTATAAAAATTCTCAAGAGGTTTCAATGCAGATGAATCCAGGGGCTCTATGTAGCCACCTAAAATAATTCAGGACCAAAAGAAAAAGGAAAAATAAAAAACTTATTCCCATTTCTACTCTCAATCTCATCCTCATAACAAACTGCTTTTTGTTTTAGTTATCCAGTAATAAGCTCAATTCTTCATTTAGTTTTGCCTTTAGAGAAATTACTATAGACTATGCATGTTCTTTTCTCTAATTACTAGCATTTACTACATGCTGGGGGACACTGAGGGCGATCCAAATTCCTAAATTCTTTGGACCTTGGTCTCTTTATCTGGAAAAGGGACATGATAATACCTGCCTCATGAAATCTTGGTTAGGATTCAATGAGAGTAAATAAATGAGATGCCCATGGCAGCATCTTGTACATGGAGGCTGGTTCCATTCATTCTCTTATTTCATTACCTCTTTTGACACAATGATAATTGATCACTCATTAAGGCCTTTTTCATAGGAACTTAGAGAACCTAGTCAGTGGGGAAAGACAAGAAAACAGAAAATGATATGCAATTAATGAAATGATGTAGTTATGCACTAGGCACCTGACCCACCAAGCAGCATGTGAAGGGTGAGGGAGGTTTCCCAGGAAAGGGGTTGTGAGAAGTTTCCAGAAGGGGTGTGTGGGCAGGAGCAAAGGCCCAGAGGAGAGAGTGAGCTTTGCTGTTTGTAGGGAACTGAAAGTCGTTCTGTCCAGGCTTAGACTGCAGTAGAGGATGTAGTAAGAGAGCTTGCCTGTGGTAAGCAAGGGCCAAATCATGAAGAAAACTATCTACCTTCAAATGCACTTTGGACATGTGTTATGAGGGCAACAAAGAGCATCTCAGTGTTGCTTTTTTAAAAAAAATAGCATTTTTTTCCGGACTGCATAAGTTATACCTGTCCACTAAAGGAAAATACAGAAAACCTTACAAATGAAAATATAAATTAAAGGCCCCCACAGTCCTCTCGTTTTAACTATTGTTAATATTTTGGCATAACATTATTCACAATGAGATAATACACTTTATTTCTTTCTGTTGTTATAAACATTGCATATTAGTTGTAAAAAATATTTCAGATAATTAAAAACACAAATAAAACACACCCCAAATCCCTCCACATAACTACATTTTACAGCTTAGTTTGAGAGACCTGAGTTGTCTCTGTGAGTCTCTCCATCTTGTTCTTAGTCTCTGTTTATCAATCTCTGTTTATTGTATCTCAATTTGCATGTTCCTTTTAATATACAGAAGAGTATTTCCATACCACAAAATTTCATGTATAGCAAAATTAATAATAATAGAAGAAAATATTTTTGTACAATTTATTTAATCAAATTCCTATTGTGAACATTTATGCTTGTCCAAATTTTCACTCAAATGACAATATCATGATAAAACTTTCATGGCTAAATCTTTCACTAAAAGCTTTAGGTTTATTTAAAAAAATTTTAAACATTTATTTATTTTTGAGAGACACAGAGAGACAAAGCACAAGCACAGGAGGGGGAGAGAGAGAGCGAGATAAAGAATCTGAAGCAGACTCCAGGCTCTGAGCTGTCAGCACAGAGACTGACACAGGGCTCAAACCCAGGAACCACAAGATCATGACCTGAGTCAAAGTCAGATGCTTAACTGACTGAGCCACCTAGGAGCCCCCAAAATTTTAGATTTTAGATCTCTAAAAATTCCCATGGAATAAAACATTCCCAAAGGTATTTAAGGTATTTAAAGATGTTGGGATATATGTTGCTAAACTTCCCACTTTATAACGGTTCCAGTCTTTCTCCTGGTAGGCATTATGTGTCTGTGCCTCATTCACTGAGGATAATTCAGATTTTTAAACAGATTTATAGGTAAAACAGGGTAACTCACTGTCAATTTGTATTCCTTTACTTAATAATGAAGTTAAGCATATTTTCATGTATCAGTTGATTAATTTTCTCTTTTCTTCCAACTTGTATGTTAAAAACTCTTTGGCATTTACTGTATTAATTTTTTTCTTATCTGGTCTCATATCAAAAATATTTACTCTTTGTAGTTTATATTGAAAATATTTTTTGTTGGTTGGTAAATTATGTTCATGGGTATTTCACTGCATAGAAGCTATAGCAAAACAAGTTTTCCAACATTTTGATCACCGAATCCATCAGTCTTTCCCTCAATGGGTTCTGCTTTTGGCATTGGGCTTAGAAAGGCATCCCCCACTGCAGGATTATATGAATATGACATGATTTATCCTGGAAGTCACATTTTTTATCCACATGGAATTTATATTTACGCAGTATATGGAGTGGAGCTCTAATTGTTTCCTTTCCCCCCAAACACTTAGCCAAATGTCTCAACTCTACTTGCTTTTCTTGTGTTGCATTTCTTTAGATAACTTGATATTCTTTTTGTCAGATTCATGTTGTCTGTTTAGCCATCCAAGTCTTCATTTATGTCCTTCATCAGAGTTGAATCGTTTGTTCAAACAAGTCCACGATAATTTTACTCTTACCCTATTTAATTCCTATATTTTGTGGCCATTGAATGTGGTATATTTTTCCATCTATTTCCTAATAGTTTACTTTTTGTTAATATACTTTTTATTCTTTCTTTGCTAACTGATTATTCTATGGAACATTTTCATGATTTTATAACACTTATGGGTTGACTTTTTTGAGTTATTTTCCTGATAACCAATCATTATAAACTAACACTATATGTTCTTTTCGTTTTTGTATTTGTTTCTGTTGCTTCTTTTCTTGCACAGTGCTCCTGTTAGAACTTCCAAGCATTCTTAAATATGTAAATGTGCTTATTTAATTTTTTTCCTTTTTTGTCATTTGCTGTTTTAACATCTATCAAAACGATCACCTGGCTTTCCCCCTTTCATCTACTGACACTGTTCAATATCTCTCAAAATGAGTTGTAAAGCAACTTATTATTTCTAGTATTAAAAAAAAAAGGTTTATGGAGGTGCCTGTCTGGCTTAGTCAGTGGAGCATCATGAGATTCTAACTCGGAGTTGTGAGTTCAAGCCCCTGTTGGGTGTAGAAATTATTTAAAAAAATTAAAACCCAAAAGAAGGAAAGAAAGAAAGAAAGAGGCTTTATGTTCAACTAAGTCTGGAAAGAGTGAAAACAATTTCTCCTTCCTGTATATGAACAAATTAAGGCTGCGAGGAGAATTGCGGCCACGAAATTTCTTTGACTTTGTTTAATTCAGCTTTACCCCTTTTTGTAATTCCATCAGATTTTGAGATATGTTCAACTAATTGAGGATATTACTAGAAATTCCAATATTAATCATTGAACTTCTGAAATTTATAGTGCTGGATTAAATTTTCAACTTTATTTAGGATTTGTGAATTAGCATTTACAAATGAGCATGCAATGTGTCTTGTTTTTTCCCTCTGTGTGTTATTTCTATTAGAGTTAGGTATTGGGATTATTCTAGCTTTCTAATATTAATAAGGGAGCTTTATATCTGTTTATAAGATCAAAAGGAATTTAAACAGCAAAGAAATAATCTTTTCTTTAAGATCTGAACAAACATGCCTGGGAAGTAGCTCCCTTGGGGCCAGCAGCTTTTATGTTTTGACAGCTTCATCTTTTCCTCCATGATTATTGTTCAGTTCAGAATTTTTTCCTCATCTTGTTTTAATTTGGTTTCTTATTTTTCCTAAAAGGTCATCAATATTCATGAAAATTTCAGTTTCTCTGCAAAATACTTATTTCTTGAATTCAGAGATATGATCAATTACAAGCATCGCCAACTTTATATCAGCTTTTCAGGAAAAACAATTCTATTAAATTAACTCAAAAACTAATTTACTAATTACCAATGGCATACATTTAAATATACAATTGCAAAGTACTTTCTTTAGTGTCTCAAAGTTTAGTCTGTGGTTCTTTTTTCTCATTAACAGTCAAAAGGTTCTAATGAAAAATTTTGCCTATGAGCAACTGATTATATAATATACCATGAAGATAATATGTTTCTTATTACAATTCAAGTGCTTGAATTTGAATAATGTATCACATTTAGGTTTAACAGTAATATTTAAGTAATATCAAATAATGTTAAAGTTTCTATCTCTTTTTCTTGTTTAATTAAAGGGTTTGTTTTGCTTCTTTCCTTTAATCAAATGATGTCTAATAGTTAAACAGCTTCTATTGAAAGTCAATCAGTAACTTTTGACAAATAGAAGTTCATTCCTAAGTGATTAGCCTGTGTGCACAAACAGGTCACTCTAACACATTTGAGTATTGAAATGTGGCTGATATATAAATGACCAAAACAAAGATAAAAGCATACATTAACAAATAATATCATAAACCCAAAATTTATGTTTTGAAAGACTACTGATACTGACGAACCTTTGTCAAGAGTGATAAAGACGAGAAAGAGCAAAGGTACACATTCCTAACATTGAGAAGGACAAAAGAACATCAATACAAAACCTAAAAGTACTGACAAGACGATTATACAAAATAATGAACAACTTTACACAAATAAATTTGACCACTCAGATGAAATGGAAAAACTCTTTGAAAAATAAACCCAAACAATTTATCTAAAATAGCATAATATTAAGGAGAAAGGGTGAACAGCTCCATCTCTCACACAGAAATTGAATCTATAATTGAAAGTCTTTTTTTTCAGAGAAAAAAGTAATATTACCTAAGTGCTTTCAGAAAACATAGGATGAGGGAACATATCAAAACCTGTTTTATGAGGCCAACATAACCCTGATAATAAAACAGCAGGCATTAAAAGAAAGAAAAACAGTAAAGAAAAACTGGAAAAATGGCAAAGAAAAAAAAAGGTAGGAAAATGATAGACCAGTATCTATTATGTACATGAATGGAAAAACTCTTAACAAAGTATTAGAAAATCAAATCAAGAAATATATAAAAAGAATAACATATTATTGACAAAAAGAGCTTTATCCTAAGAATGCAAAGTTAAACATTTGAAAATCCATCAATGTGATTCATCATCTTAATAAAGAAGAAAAACCATATGATCATCTCAGTACATACAGAAAAAGCATTAAACATCTATTTACAGAATATAAAGAACTCACCAAACTGCACACACAAAAAAACAAATAATCCAATGGAAAAATGGGCATTAGACATGAATAGACATTTTTCCAAAGAAGACGTCCAGATGACCAACAGACACATTTGAAAAGATGTTCAACATCACCCATCATCAGGGAAATATAAATCAAAACTACAGTGAGATACCACCTTGCATCAGTCAGAGTGGCTAAAATGAACAAATTAGGAAACTATAGATGCTGATGAGGATGTGGAGAAATGGGAACTTTCTTGCACTCTTGGTGGGAATGCAAACTGGTACAGCTGCTCTGAAAAACAGTGTGGAAGTTCCTCAAAAAAATTAAAAATAGAACTACCCTATGACCCAGAAATAGAACTGCTAGGAATTTACCCAAAGGATACAGGAGTTCCTGATGCATAGGGACACATGTATATAGTAGCACTTTCAACAGTAGCCAAATTATGAAAAGAGCCTAAATGTCCATCAACTGATGAATGGATAAAGAAGATGTGGTTTATATATACAATGGAATACTACTTGGTAATGAGAAAGAATGAAATCTGGCCATTTGCAGAAACATGGATGGAACTAGAGAGTATTATGTTAAGTGAAATAAGTCATTCAGAGAAAGACAGATATCATATGTTTTCACTCATATGTGGATCTTGAGAGACTTATCAGAAGCACATAGGGGAAGGGAAGGGGAAAAAAATAGTGACAAACAGAGAGGGAAGGAGGCAAAGTATAAGAAACTCTTGATAAACAAACTGAGGGTTGATGGGAGGTGGGGGACAGGGGAAAGTGGGGGATGGGCATTGAGGAGGGCACTTATTGGGATGAGCACTACGTGTTGTATGGAAACCAATTTGACAACAAATTATTTTAAAAAAATAAATAAAACATCCATTTACGACAACACCTCTCAGCAAATTAGAAATAGAAGGAAGCTTTTTAAATGGATCAAGGATATCTACAAAAAAAAATTGACACCTAACATACTTAGTAGTGAGAGACTGAATGCTTTTCTCCCCAAGTTTAGAAATAAGGCAATTTTCCTCCCTCTCGCTCCTTCTATTTAATATTATACTGGGAGTCCTAGCTAGTGCAATAAGGCATAGAGATGAAACAAAAAGCACACAGAGAAAAAGAATAATTAAAATTGTTTTTATTCATAGATGATATGATTATATACATAGGAAACTCTAAATGAATCTGTAAGAACTGCTGGAACTAATAAGGGAATATAGCAAGCACACAGGATACAAGTCAATATACGAAACTAACTGCATTAGCAACAAACAACTGAAAAATCAAATTTAAAAACCAAAGATAAAAAGCTTCTGCACGGCAAAGGAAACAACCAAAAAAACTAATAGACAACCGACGGAATGGGAAAGGATAATTGTAAATGACATATCGGATAAAGGACTAATATCTAAAATCTATAAAGAACTTACCAAACTCCACACCGGAAAAACAAATAATCAGGTGAAGAAGTGGGCAGAAGACATGAATAGACACTTCTCCAAAGAGGACATTCAGATGGCCAACAGACACATGAAACGATGCTCAAAGTCACTCATCATCAGGGAAATACAAATCAAAACCACACTGAGATATCACCTTACGCCAGTTCGAGTGGCTAAAATGAATAAATCAGGAAACTATAGATGCTGGCGGGGATGTGGAGAAGCAGGCACCCTCCTACACTGTAGGTGGGAATGCAAACTGGTGCAGCCACTCTGGAAAACGGTGTGGAGATTCCTCAAAAAAAATGAAAATAGAGCTATCCTATGACCCAGCAATAGCACAGCTAGGAATCTACCCAAGAGACACAGGAGTGCTGATGCATAGGGGCATGTGTACCCCAATGTCCATAGCAGCCTTTCGACAACAGCCAAATCATGGAAGAAGACCAAGTGCCCACCAAAGGATGAATGGATAAAGAAGTTGTGGCACATATATACAATGGACTACTACGTGGCAATGAGAAAAAATGAAATCTGGCCATGTGTAGCAACATGAATGGAACTGGAGGGTATTATGTTAAGTGAAATAAGTCAGTCAGAAAAAGACAGATACCATATGTTTCCACGAATAGGTGGACTTTGTGAGACTAAGCAAAAACCAGGGGAAAGGAAAAAAAGACACAGAGGGGGAGGGAGATAAAACATAAGAGACTCTCAAAGACTAAGAGCAATCTGAGGGTGAGGGAGGTGAGGGAGGGGAGAGAGGGGGTGACGGGCATTAAAGAGGACACGTGTTGGGATGAACACTGGGAATTATATGTAAACCAATTTGAAAAAAAACTATTATAATAAAAAAATTTTTAAACCAGTACCATTGGGGTGCTGGGGGTGGCTCAGTCAGTTAAGTGTCTGACTTCAGCTCAGGTCATGCTCTCATGGTTCATGAGTTCGAGCCCCACATCAGGCTCTGTGCTGACAGCTCAGAGCCTGGAGCCTGCTTCACATTTTGTGTCTCCCTCTCTCTGATTCTCCCCTGCTCACATTCTGTCTCTCTCTCTCTTAAAAATAAATAAACATAAAAAAATTTTTAAAAATCCAGTACCATTTGTAATAGAATAAAAAATTGAATATACTTACAAATGACATGTAAGACTCCTATACTAAAAACAGCAAACGATTGCAAAGAAAAATTAAAGATGACTTGTACCATGGACATATTTATATCCCTATGTTAATAGCATGCTTTAGTAATTATTACAATTTTACAATAAAATTTAATATCATATAATTAAAGATTTCTAATTTTTTTTCTTCAATTGTCTTTCAAGATTGTTTTGACTATTCTAGGTCCTTTGTATTTTCTAATAAATATGAAAAACCAATTTGTTAATTCTTACCAAAATGCTAGAATTTCAAATGGGATGGTATTGAATCTACTAGTCACTTTGGGAAAGATTCACATTTAAACAATGAAGAATTCTGCCATACATTAATGCTGTATATTTTTGCAATTGTTTAGGTATTCTTCAATTTCTCTCTGCATTGTTCTGTAGCTTTCAGTAAAGGGCATCCATTTTAGCTTTCTTTCATTCTCTCTTAATAACTCCTTTCTCGAACAATGAGACAATAAGTTCTTAAAATCTTTCACATATGTACCTGCTTGACCAACCCCTCTGGATATAATCAATCCCTCATCACTGCTGCCATAGTCTTCTCCCACAGAGATGACTTTGTTATGCTACTTGAATGCTGAAAATGGGTGCTGGGTTTCTCTCTGTGCAAACATCCTCTGTTCTCTGCTTGGACTTTGACACCTCATGCCTGACCAGCCTCATATATATGTGCCCTCCTTACTCTACTTGGGCCCTGACATTTCATACCTTGATTCTCACACATGAAAATGTCTATCATCCATTGTTGGGTTCTGATACCTAACACGGGGTTATCGTCACCTAAAATACACGCAGACACACACACACAGATGCCCTCCAGACCCTATCTGAACTCTGATAACCTATGTAGGTCTTTTCCCCATTAAGCCTTCTCACCTACTCAGCCTTAGCCCCTGCCACACAGTTCTCACATGGGGATACTCTGCTAAATGGCTTTAACAGCTAATTGTTCTGGAAAGGGCAGAAAAGGAAGAGAAGAGAAAGAGCAAGATGGGCTTTTTAATAAATCTATCTATTGGGACAATTAGACAGCCATTTAAAAAAGGACAACATTGATATATCCTTCAACTGCGTACTAGCATAAATTCTAAATTAATTAGAAATTTACACTTGAAAAGTGAAATTACATAGGCACTAGGAGAAAACATGAAGGAATTCCTCTATAGACTAGGCGTGTAGATACATTCCTATTCATGACTCAAAATCTAGAAGCAACTTTCACAGATGTAAAGTAAAAGGGACAAAAGGTCAACTGGGAAAAAAAAATACCACTGCTTTTATCACTTCATGTATAAAGAGCTTCTAGAAATAGAGAAGAAAACCACCAATAAAAGTTTGCAGAAATGACTGATTCCAGGTCTATGGCAGCAAACGTACAACATAAATCCTGACACCTCAATCTTGAAAGTCAGGAAGTTACTGAAAATCTTTGGGGTCATATTAAAAGGACTCTAGAGCTGACTTTAATTGACATCTACTCATCTTGAAAATGGGATAACTGAACCATTGATAAGGATAATAACTTCAATGAATTGAATCCTATCAAACATGCTTAAGTCCAAGAGTTTCATAGTGATATTTTGTAAAGAAAACCAAACTTGTGATCACCATTAGAAGATGCAATTAAATCCCTTCAATCTGAAAACTGGCAAACAAAGAAAAAACATTTATCCTGCACTTGCGTACAGACTGTTAAGAATATATATGTATACACACATATCCATTGATGAATGTTCTTTATAAGAGAATTCTAGGTGACAAATGCAGAAGGAATAATAGAATTAGGAGTGTCAACATTTCAGAACCCCTAATGAAAACTAGATCCAGGCAAAGAGCTTCAAAGATTATGAAAATCATTTGGTGAAAAGCTAACAAAAAACTTCATAATAGACAGTTGACCACACTTGAATTTACTGATCAATTTTAACATAACAAAAAAGAGCAACAATAAGATACTACGTGCTTGGTGATGTGAGGGGAAAAGAAATATGAAATGCCAGCTATGAGATATTCTTGCCAAACACTGAACCGGAACCTATCAAGCCTCTAAGTACAACTGTACAGGAAACACAAGGGATAGAAAACCATGTTAAACAATACCCTGTTGACATATCAATGAGATCCGGTGAGTGGAAGATTCTAGAGAACAAATGACCCACTTTCTTCAAAAGATAAATTGCAAATAAAAATACAAAGGAGAAGGCAGCTATTGATTAAGAGAGACACAGGGGATCCATCAACCAATGCACAATGGGGCCCCTGGTTGGATTTTGATCCCAAAAAAGTCAACTGTGAGAATAAACAAAACGAAAACCAACCAACCAACCAACAATAAAAGCATTTATATGACATATTGGGAGATCTGAGCTCTGACTAAGATACTAAAGCAAGATACTAAGGAATTGTTCATCATTTTTTTTTAGGTATAACAATGGTATTATGGTTATATTAAAAGGAAGAGTCCTAATCTTTCAGGATTTGGGGAAGAAATGGTAGAGGTACAGATGAGAAAAGATTTTCCAGGTGTTCAAAATGATTGAAGTTTGAGCCGAAAACATCTTGAAGGCTTGCTTATATTGAGGCCAAACGGATACCTTAGGGGATATCTTTAGAGGTAGGTATCACATAACCAGGACCCCTTATTCATACCTATTAAAGTTTGGCTATCTTAGTTTTTCACAGTTAGCTAAGAATTTATCTCAGAGATTAACACATGTCCTTTTTGTTTTTTTTTTAAGTTTATTTATTTTGAGAGAGAGGGAGAAAGTGCACATGCAAGTGAGGGAAAGGAGAGAGGAGAGAGAGAGAAAGAAATAGAGAGAGGGAGAGAAAGAGGGAGAGAGGGAGAGAAAGAATCCCATGCAGGCTCCACACTGTCAGCACAGATCCCAACTCAGTGCAAAATCCCATGAACTGTGAGATCATGACCTGAACCGAAACCAAGAGTTAGAGGCTCAAACCGACTCAGCCACCCAGGTGCCTGTAACACACACTCTTAATTACCTTTACGTCAACACTTTCTCCTACAGCACTAAGCAAACATTTTTTTTTAATTTTCTGAATTTTATCCCAGCTATGGTTCTCTTTTCTAAACCCCAGAAATAAAAAACATGTCCTCCTGAGTCACCATTGTTTCTGTTTGTCTACAGTTGCTTACATATCACAGGGTCCCTCTTTTCATCAATGAAATTTCTTTGACAAGCATTACTAAATGGTTAATACGATGCCTGCTACATGTGCAAGACTCAAAGAGGTGCCTTAGGGAATGTGGAATAAGCAGAATCACAGTCCTTCCCCTCAATGTAATGGTGTAGGTGAAGTGCTTGACACATCATAGGAGAGCGACAGAGGTTCTCTGTCCCCTTCTGTGTGCCTGTTGTTATTCAGAAGGGCCCAGGGTACACAGTCATAGAGCAGAGAGAGCAGCTCATATTCTCCTGGGTGTTGTATACATGCTGCCACCATACATAGAATGCAAAGTAAGGATCGACCATGACGTACTTGAAAAACATCCTTGGTTCTTCCCAAGAATCTAGCTGTTCTACTCTGTGTTCCAGTGAATATCCCTTCCAAGGGGACATTTCAGCATCATGCTAGGTGGACCTGAGGCTTTGGAATATTCATGGGAATAATTTTTTCTAAGGGGTCATTACCAGCACTGTATTCATTCAACAAATGCATGTGTACCTACCATGTGCCCAGCACTGTACTTGGTATGGTGATAGAGAAAAAACCAGACACAATCTTCACTGTTCTGTAGCTTATGGTGCTGCGGTGAAGACAGATGTTAGTAGTCACATACATGCATGTAATCACAACCTGTGACAACTGCTTCGAAATGTAGGTTTTGTTTTGTTTTGTTTTTAGAATGTATAATAAAAGAATCCAATATTCCTAAGCAGCTGGCTGGGATCTGAACGCTTCACAAGATTTAACTAAGAGGTGATATTGTACGGGGACTGAGGGGTCCCTGGGGGTTGCTGGTGGTGTTGCAGGGCTGGGATTGAAGAGCCTGAGACAGAAAGAACAGTCTGTGTGAAGACACGGAGGCAGAGAACAAGGAGGAGATCGCCTGGAGATGTTATTTCAGGCATTATAGCAGGGAAATATACTCTGCCCCTAACACAAAGAATAACCAACTCGGCTCAGCTATTAAATATCCACGGAGATGAGGGAATGTCGTGGGCTGATGAGCAGATAAGGCTGCAGCAGAACAAGAGTTTTAAGAGAGCAGCACATATTCAGGGAAATGTTTTTCACTTCTTTTTCCCCTTTTGTGTCTGTGACTCAAAAGGCAAGGTCCTCAACCTCTGAAACCCTCCAATTTCAGCTGTTTACTGTTTTGAGGAGAAGCCAGTTGCTGAAAGCTGACAGAAACATCTAAGTCATAATTCTTACAGGAGAAGAGGGGAGATGATGCTTTCTTTAAACCAGCGAAATGAATTTTAAATTCAAATCGAAACAGAAAAAGAGATTTCAGAGTTATCCCAAGCATTTGGACAAAAATCAGATTGAGATAGGGAAAGAGGGCAGAACAAAAAAGAACCCAGGAAACCAGCACTTATTGTGTGTTTGAATGGATGAACAAATCAGTGCATGAATACTGTGCTAAGTATGTTTTTATATATAGTATAGAATATATATTTCTATGTATATTACATTACATACACATATACCACACACACATACACACACACACACAGAGTTTCTTTTTCTTTAGAATTTCCCAACAACCTTTCCTGTAAGATCATCATTGTAGTTATTATTTTTATCATCAGTTTACTGACCATGGAAGGTAACTGTTTAGGTTATCTGATGAAGCATGTGCTATTTTCACTAAACCTCATAGGAACAAAGACGGTGTGAGCTTCCTCAGTTGTTTCGTCCTTGTCATTGTCAGTACTGGCCGTTTGGCTCAGTACAAGGGACTGGCCCCCCTTTGCCCCTGTAATAGCTAACAGCACACAGTAGCCAGTGTCATGGTTATACGAAGTGTTCTTCTCTGCCAAGGCCACAGGGGAAGCAGGTCTTTGCATTCTCACAGTAGATATACTTCTCCAGTGTGCAGAAGAGACTGCATTTTCTGTAGATCCTGCCTTGCAAAGCATTTTGGTTCTCCCCTTGGGAAATGTATGTGCAGGCCAGGCTCTGCTTATGAGTACTTTAACGTCTTTGGAAAGTGTTTAGATTACAAGCTGAAAAACTGATCTTTTAAGCTGAAGTTAAGTCAGCATATTATTCTCTCAAAAGTGTTTTTTATTAGAAACAACACACACACACACACACACACACACACACACACACACACACACTACACATAGAGAAAAAAATCCACCCCGCTAAGACCCATCATGCTCTTGCTGCATATTAGAAGACAGACACTATCAGATCCAGGAGCTATAATTTTGACTTTACCACTGACTGGCTTAAAGGGAACTTGCAAGTCACTGAATCCTTGGTAGTTCAGTTGCCTCATCTAAAAGTTGAGGGGCGCGGGGGGAAGATACGGTTCCTTGCTTCCTATGCATTCTTTATTAAAATTCTTGGGAGTAAAGATGTCCTATTTTCAAAGTGATTGAATTTGGAAGGTCGACAAAGGAGCCCAAGGATTTGGTGGTCATAAAACTATTTAGTATTTGGCCTTTCTGAGCCTCATATGTAAAATAATACCTAATTCAGATGAGATCATGTATTTGAAACACAACACATAATCAAAGAGTAAACACACTAGCACCCAGTAAACACCTCCTATATAGTTGTTAATATAATAAGATGGAGAACAATGTAACATTTTTTTTTAATTTTTTTTAACGTTTATTTATTTATTTATTTTTTTGAGAGACACAGAGACAGAGTGTGAGCAGGGGAAGGGCAGAGAGAGACGGAGATACAGAAACTGAAGCAGGCTCCAGGCTCTGATGAGCCGTCAGCACAGAGCCCGACGTGGGGCTCGAACTCACAGACTGTGAGATCATGACCTGAGCTGAAGTCGGCCGCTTAACCAACTGAGCCACCCAGGTGCCCCTGTAATGATTTTTAAAAAGCATATGATTAGGAAACAGACGAGTCTGGGTTAGATTCCTAGTCTGCCTCCATTTGGCATTGTATGCAATAATAAACCTTGCTGTTTGCACACCTTTATATGGGGAAAATAGTTCTATTGTGAGGAATAATTATGCAAACCATTTGGTACCATGTCTGATGCATGGGAAGTACTCAGGAAGGAAAGGCTTCGGTCTAGATATCCACGCACCCCCCATCATGTGTCTGTATCTTACAGTGTAGCTTATCATGTTCTGAAGCACCCATTTCTCTGAGACCAAATAGCATTAGAAATACTGACCCAGTGAATTTATGGGGCTGCATCCAAAGCGTAATCCTTTTCTAAAGAGGAATAGTAAGATGAGAACATGCAACAAAATTACCTCCTCTCCCCCTTGAATCACACCAGATTGGAAAAGTAAGTTCTCTGTGCATACATTGTGCTATGGAGTGCACAGAGAAGCATTTGTGATATTTGTGAGTAATTATTAACATTTATCATAACTGCTTCTTGACACTACTATCTCAGGTTTTTGCTATAATTCTGGATGCATTATTTTTTTGTGAGAATTTGGCCTGGTATCTTTGGAGTTAACTGTGCTGCTGTTATTAATTACAGACAGAATCACTGAGAGAAAACATGTTGGAGTTTTTGGTGTCCTAAATGTCTGAAATCAATTTATGAAGCCTGGACCAAGCCCCATAATCAGCACGTAGTAACTGCTAATGTTCTCTTTCCCCTCTAACTTAATTTGGTTGTCAAGGAAAGATATGTGTCATGATTTAAGCCAAAGGATGGTTATCCAAACAGGTGGAGTCTCATCACAGCCAGTATAATGGTCTGTCACACTTGCTTGGTTATATCTGGAGTCTGTGTAAATGGATATATATTGCTATATAAAAAATGTACCTGACTTAAAAACATTTCCACAGAGGGTTTCCTGTAAGGACCTATTCCTCACTTTCCTTAGCTTTATTAATCAAACCTTTTCCTGATTTTTACTTATTGAGAATTAAATTAAATTAAATTAACTCACTCTTAGAACAAAAATGTTATCTGTTGCAAAAGATGACTCATTTTCAGATCCTGAAATTTCCATAACCATGTCACATAGTTTTACATTTTAATACTTCATAGCAGAAAGGTTAATTATAAAGATACATCAGTATTGAATTCAGCACCTACTTGGCAGAACTATGCATACAAGACAAAATGATACAGTTCCCTCTAATAACGAAATTAAAACATAAGCTTTGATCTCAGTGAATATAAAATCCTAGAATAAACATAGTCAGCTAAAAATTAGAATAATCCATGTCAACTGCATCTGACGCATAGAATTTATTTAATAATATTTTTGTTATTGGCTCAGCAAAGCATTTTCCCTCTAGACTATCTAATTCTGAAAGCACACACAAAGTCAGGTGTTAAAATGATATTTGATAAAATGAGCTTCAAATGAGATCATCGCAAGTATGGAAATGGGGCTAAATAAATTGTGTAAAGAATCAATAGTTAGAATGAAAGCCATAAATTAAAAGGATGGATTTTTCTGTTGGCATAAGCTTAAAGCTTAAGTATAGAATCTGGAACTAAAAGTGAAACATACCATTACTTAATTTGGTGATTAAACAGACAGTAGTAGGTTTACTCCCTTTGATTTAGCAACCTGAGAATGAACTCATGTTTACAAGGAAACCACCTCTTAACCTATTTGTCTTTCTTGCTATCTGTGATAGTATCTTAAAGATGGGAGACACAAAAAATTGCTTAAAAGTTCAGATGATAGTTGATATCACTGTATTGTATAATTGAAATTTCCTGAGAGAGTAGAAGTCCAATGTTCTTAAGCCCGCCCCAATAAGATAAATATGTGAGGTGATGGATGTGTTAATTAACTAGGGGAGAATTCTTTCACAGTGCAAACATATATCAAATCACCATGATACACACTTTAAATGGTTTACAATTTTATATGTCAATTATACCTCAATAAAACCCGAAATCAGAAACCGAGCTGAGACTCCCATTTATTGAATCCGTAAGTCAATAATGTAATAGCTTTAAATATCTATTCTGAATAAATGACTTTCTGGTTTTTATTAGGAATTCTGAGCACCTGCGCTGTTTTATCCCCCCCATTCTCTGCTAAAGACTTTACTTTGGGAAGGAGGTTTTAGAAGATACAGCAAGACTCATTGCTCCACAATAAAACAATTATACAACTTCTGAGAAGTTGCCAAGAACAATCAAGAAAGATGTTGCTTTTTTATGCAGAACACTCACTGAAGAATAGCTTTGCATCTTAGTCAATGAGCAGATTCTCATTATTTATTTAGATTTATCTGGCAGTGATTCTCTGAAGGGCTCATTAAAGTAAATTATTCCAATATCATGTTCATTTACAGACTCATGTTATTTATCCCTAGGTTTATTTTCACATTTTTGCAGATTTTATACACTAAATATGTCTTGAATCTAGTCACATCTCTCCATCCCCACCACCACAAGCAGAGACCACCCTATCACTTTTCACTTCGATGAATGGAATTGCCTGTAAAGTGGGTTTTCCACCTCCACTTTTGCCTCTTCCATCTATTCTCTACTCCACAGCCCCCATGAGGTTTTTTCTGCAAAGAAGCCAGCTGAGATTTTGATAAGGATTACATTGGATTGGTAGATTAATTTGTGGAGTATTGTGACCTTAAAAATACCAAGTCTCTGATCCATTAATGTGGATGTCTTTCCATTTGTTTAGGTCTTTTCTAACTTCTTTCACCCATATCTTACAGTTTTAATACTACAAGTTTTGTAGTTCGTCTATTGATTTTACTCCTTGGTACATTATTCTTTTTGATGTGATCGTAAGTGGGATTGTTTTCTTAATTTCATTCTCAGATTCTTTATTGCTGCTGTATAGAAATACAATCAGTTTTTGTAGACCGATCATCCTATAACCTTACTTAACTTGCTTAAAGTAGATTCCTTAGGATTTTCTATAGAAAATACACTTCTTAGGGTTTTCTATATAAAAGATAGTGTCATTTGAAACTAGACATAGTTTCAGTTCTTTCTTTGTAATCTAGATGTTTTTAATTTCTTTTTCTTATCTAATTACTCTGTCTAGAACTTTCAGTGCAATGTTGAATAGAGACGATGAGAATGGTCACCCTCGTCCTATTCTTTATCTTAAGGGGTGAAGTCTTCAGCATTTCACCATTAAGTTATAATATTCATTGTGAGAGTTTCTCCTTTGAGAGAGAAACCTTTGATCGGATGGAGGAAATTCCCTTTTATTTCTAGCTTGTTGAATTTTTTTCCACGAAAGTGTGTTGAATATTGTTAAAATGCTTTTTTCTCTGTCTATTGCGATTGTCATGTAGTTCTTGTCCTTTTCCCTCTACATTCTTCAGATTACATAAACTCTTGATCTATTTCAGGCGTATGCACAGTCTCTCTGGCCTCCTTCCTTGGGGATAAAGCCACTTCTCATTAACTGAGCTGCCCGTTAAGCTTCAGACTGGGGATCACATCTAGCTGTTAGCCTCCACTAAATTAAGTGCTAGCTGATTTCTCTGTTGTTTTTGACAACACCTTTGGTCATACATTGCTCCACAGTCGGATCCAATTAAAGCTGGGTTCCTTTGCAGGGTTAGTCTTTGACGCTTGAATTGCCTCAGAAGGGCTCTTCTTAGCTATCTTTTTCTCTGATTTCCTCTGTTGTACTTCTAGCTGCTCAACCATCTTTCTTGGTGTTACCAAAGACACTCCTTTTAATTGCTACCTCTTGAGAGTTCACCTCTTGAGAACTCTATTGCTTCCCCACACTCTGTTACAAATAAAGAGGTGCTTTTCCTGATTTCTTTATTTAAGCTGACATCACCTGTCACTCTCTATTCATTTGCCTTGCCTTATTTTTCTTCTTAGCCTTTACATTGACCTGACGTTACATTACATATGTGTTTATTTTATAGTCTTTCTCTGCCATTGGAATGTAAGCTCCCTGAGGGTAGCTTAATGCCATATACCTAGTTCCTAGAAGAATCTTTAGTGTATAGTAGACAAATAATGAGTGAATATATGATGCAGTGAATAGTGGAGGAATAAATGTCAACAGATACCACTACCTATCAAAAGGAAAAGGGAAAATTCACAGTGAGAGTCTAGCATTTGCATACAGATGACTATTCAGAAAACCTTTGAAGTCTATGATGACACAACTGTGTTGAGAAAATGAAAAGTAGAGTGGGATGAGCAGATCTGAAGCCCCAAATGAAGATGAACTAAAAAATAATAATGATTATAATACTAATTACAGTAACAACACAGCTAACACAAACAAATTCTTAAAGTGGACCAAGCCCTATGCTGTGTTTGGGTCCTTTATTTTACTTAATATTCATAATGACGCTTTGAGGGAGGTACTATTTTGCAGATGTGCATAGTGAACACAGAAAAGTAAAGAAGTAAACACAGGGCACGACTAGCAAATGGCAATATTTTGCGTCCAGACTGGGCAGTTACTTCAGAGCCTATTTTATTAAGTAAACTATGCCTAAACATACATGATATTAGGAATGGGGAAAATGGTTAAAAGTAAAGGAAATAAATCAGAATCTTCAGACACTCTAACAGCTACAGCTAAAGGGGAGGTCATGTTAATAATATTAATTCTCAAATTACTTTGGCTCATTACATTATTTCATGGAATAGGACTTCAGTCTCCTACGAAGTCCACTTTCTGCAGCATCCCCCCCCCACAAAAGTTCTGAGGGATCCCCCTGAGGTATGTCATTTGTCTCACAATAATTTCAAATGTGGTCTAGGCACTGCTGCTTTTCTGCACAGGTGTCCACTGGGCTTGTGCCACCTCCTGCTGAACTTCCTGGTATTCGTGGGGGTCCCATGGCTACTCTGTGGTCTCCATCATCAATGCACTAATTCACAGGGCTAGAAGCATAATGGTTAATGGGTCTGGAGCAGAAATGAAGACCATGCTCATGGCACTCACTTTCTGTTGCATCTTATCTACAGCCAGGGAAGTCAAGCAATGCTGGTCATGCCCAATCCTGAGAGTGTTCCTTGTAAACAGATCTTTTGCCCTCCATAGGATTTACAACCAGGCCCATAGACTCAATCTTGGGAAGATGCTTGAAGTTGCACCCCATCAAC
This sequence comes from Paradoxurus hermaphroditus, assembly GCA_004024585.1. Lineage (NCBI taxonomy): Eukaryota > Metazoa > Chordata > Mammalia > Carnivora > Viverridae > Paradoxurus > Paradoxurus hermaphroditus. The sequence goes on from PITB01018243.1 coordinate 20,554, forward strand.
CCATTTTCAGCCTTTATGTATCCATATAATCCTGCACGCAGTTCCTCCTTTCTCCCTTAAACCAAAGCAAGAGCACTAGCACAGGTGTACTTATGGGAACAGATGTTCTTTAAGTGCTGTTTACTAACCATGACTGGTGTTGGATTTCAACACTGGTGCAGCCTCAGCTTAAACTGATTGCCTCTCTTATCTCCAAAGCTGCTGCTCCTGACATTACATTCTATTTTCACATCTTGTTAATATTTTCAACTTGTATGTTATCGTAAGTTTGTGGCACCATGGAAGCGCCTGGAAAGAGCAAAATGGACACATGCTGCTTGTCCTCTCTTGGGTTCTAGTTTCTAAAACTCACTGCTGGAGTCTCCGGTTCAGAATGGTTACTATGTGAATAATCACTTGGGAAAATGCCTCAGGCTAGAGGAAAGGATTCCTTGAGAATGCAGTTTCCTTACATTGCATAAGGAGAGAATAGTGTCTTAACTCTGAAGAATTAGAGCAATTGTTAGCTTTGATGGATGACAGAGTGTTGTAAAAACAATGTAAGTTCTGAAATCAAACACACTGTGGATGTAAATTTTTTTAAAAAATTAATGAAAAAAAACCACACTGGGTTTAGAATCCTGGTTCTTTCATGTCAACTGAATTCAGCAAAGATGCATTGAGTGCCTACTCTATATGCCAGTTTACCACCAGGCACCACTGACAGAGATGGATAAACCATTATCTGAAGTGATAGAGTTCAAAGCCTAGTGCCAGCAAATAACTTTAAAATAGATAAAAATAGACAAAAGGAAGTACTAGGTCAAGTGTGGTACAAGTTTTCTATTTATTTGAAATTAGATGAAGTTAACTGAAAGTTCTTAAGCCTTCAGTGAATTTCTTCATCCATAAAATTGGTGATCATAATACTTTAAAAGATTATTTTAAGGTTTGGAAAAAATATATGTACATATATGTGCGTATACACACGCATGCATATACACACAAAGACAGAGAGAGACAGAGAGAGAGAGAAAGTTAAGGAAACCCATATATCTTTACCAAGATTTGCCTTTTGTTAACGAGGTTAAATAACCTCCCGGAACTTCTGCTTTAAATTGAAGGATGCAGCATTTGTGTCTCTCTCCTCTTCTGTTTCATGTTTCATTGACAGATGTGAAAAATGTATTTTAAAAGAAATAATTCCTAACAGTGATGGAAAAATATGAAAGTCCGCTATCAATGAAGCAGATAGTCTTAAGGCATTGCAATTATAAAGGAATCAGAGCTAAAAGAAAAACCCAAAATACAGGTTAGAGACAAGTGTCTCAGATGGAATCCCTTCCTCCCCAAAGAGAAATTTTAAAGTCACCAAATACGGATAAGACAGCCAGCAGAGTACTTCATTAAAGGTCTTCCTTCAAAAGAGCTGGGATGGTTGGGCCCCGCAGTTTCTTCGTTCACACTGCCCACTGAGGAGAGCCATGGGGAGACTGTGGTTTGGACCAAGAGGCAGAGCAAAGCCGGAGCTAAGGCTGCACCTTTGGGTAAGAGCCAGGAATTATAAATGGAAAAGAAGCAGTAGACACCAGGCTTTACCCGTAGATAAAAGCCAAGGCATGAGTTTCTGCAGAGACAGTTCTCATAGAGAGACCCTTAGAGAAGCATTTGGTTGAAGGAGAAATGAGGAACCACATTCAACTCCCTTAGTCTTCTGCACACTCTTTCTTTCCAGCCTCATCTCCAGACACGCCTCTAAACAAATACCACTAGTCCCATAGCCAGGACTTCTAGTCACAGCAGGGACACGAGAATTCTCTTTTGGGAATGAAAATAGACTCTTAATCGACAGAGCTTTAAGTCTAAACCCTCAACTCAAAATAGGAACATAGAGTTTTAAATCTTCAAAAATTTCAAGAAAACTAATAAAATGAAACACAACCACCCATATCATGAAAACACATGAAATATGCAAGGAAACAGAGTTAATGGGGGAGAAACAATGAAGAATATTAACAAAAGAAGATTCATAGCGGCTATAAATCAAGGCGGAGTTCTTGGAAATTAAAAATAAAACAGTAGACGAATTAAACTGTGAAGTTGATTATGAGTGAAACAAGAATTAGTGGTCTAAGAAACTGCAAAAGGAGTCTCCCAGAAGTCACTGCAGAGAAGAGTAGGCTGACATGGTTTGCAGAGGGTGGCTCTCACCTTATACAAAAAAATTGCTATGTGGGACATTGCTACCCTCAGCAAAGCTAGTATTCACTTTGTGTTTGGGAGGGTGGAGGCCAAGGAGAGGTTTGAGCCCCCAGTAGAGGTGGGTTTTAGTACTAATAGGGTTGGCTGTGTATTTCATACCTATTCATTTTATTTAACGTTGTTTCCTTCTCTATATTAAGGCTTCATGTCTAAGAGAACGAGGGTATGGATCTGTTTGCCAACGTGAAGGGAAAATCAACCTCCACCATCCACTGCTCAAAATGCTTTTCTAAGATCATTGAGGCAATGTGTGAGATGGATGTGAAAGGCCTCTTCTGGTGGATGGCTGTAAATATAATTTATATAATCCGGAACCCAAAATAGCCTTCCTGTACCTGGTACCTATTGAGGAGGGGAAAGCAAACTCAACATCTCTGCTGGGGCTGGTAACTCATGGTATATAAATTGCAAATGTTGTGTTTTTTTCAGAGAAACTTAATTTTATGATAGCAACTCTGGACTGTTTATACCATGAAAAACTCATAGAGTAGTTTGCCACAATTTCATACCCTAGTGATTCCTCTGCAGATGTTATGGGAGTGTTATGTAAGATCATTAAAGCAGAGCTGGTTGGAGTGCGGGTCCCCAGTGAGCTACCTGCCAAAACAGCCAAATTAGAGACTTGTCTGAACCTATGTCCCCAAGATAGGTCTTCTCTGAAAGAACTTTCTCTGATGTGATAAATATGTGCTTGCTCTCTAGACTTTGCTTCGTGAATAAAGGTGATATTTTTTATTATGGCAAAGTTTTCTAAAATGACTATGGCACAGACAGTTTTAAAATAGATTTACTATTCCGGAGATCTGTGGGTAGCCAAAATAGGGGTCACTTTATTGGGGGACATTTTGAGGAAAGAGAGGGAAAATTGATGAGGCAATAGGTTTCAAAAATCTCTAAAAGTATAAGATTTTATGAGATCATTTTGTTTGTAATGATTCACTTCAGGTAGGAATTGTTAACTGGCTTCATGAGACCCTAAAATTTAAAATGAGTGAGCATATAGCATAAAATTCATTTTAGAACAAAGTGTCCTTCAAGATTATAACTGGCTGCAGGCACTCATACTTCCAGGCCATCTGTAGTCACTCAAGCAAATTCCAGAGGAGTGTAAGAGATTTTTACACACTGCAGCTGGCAAGAGAACAACTATGAAGCTCACTATGTACCAGTTGAATAGAAGAGAGTATTTGAATTAAAAGAGAAATTTGGGGTGCCTGGGTGGCTCAGTCGGTTGACTCTTGGTTTTGGCTCAGGTCATGATCTCATGGTCCTGAGATCCAGCCCCCCTGTTGCCTCTGTTCCCCATACCCTCACTGGAGCCTGCTTGGGATTCTCTCTCTCTCTCTCTCTCTCTCTCTCTCTCTCTCTGACCAGCGTTCAAGTGAGATTTTTATTCTGGAAAAAAAAATTAATTAGAGGCTCTGTCCAGTTTATATACTCAAAGACAGTGCAGAGAAAAACATTTTTTTCAATCTGGTGAATTTCAGAATATCCGTACCTGTTTTCCCACAATCTTCCTGGCAAGATCAGAATGTCACTGCTTTACTGAAATGTCTGAGGTTGCCTAAAGAGTTTAACAACCAGATCATGATTCCGATGATTTGAAATCTTCAGCAGTGTGAACATGGATAAAACTGGACAGCATATTACATTCTCCAGAACTGCTTCAACACGTGTTTGCTCTAGAACTCTGTGGTTAACTACAACTGTTGTTGTTAATAGCACAAGTTCACAAACTACAGCCTACAGGCCAAATCTGGCCTGCTACCTGCTTTTATAAATAAAGTATTATTGGAACACAGCCATCTGTGTATTGTCCATGACTGCTTTTGATTCCTAACAGCTGATTTGAGTAGTTGTAGTAGAGCTTATATAGCTTGCAAAAGCCTAAAATATGTACTATGTGTCAGCATAGAGCCCAATGAGGGGCTCAAACCCACGAGCTGTGAGATCACCACCTAAGCCAAAGTTGGAGGCTTAACCAAATGAGCCACCCAGGTGCCCCAGGGTCATTGCTTTTTAAAAGAAAGTTCTTGTGGAGAGTGAGGTCTGTATCATGGCAGTGTGAGTCATTCCTTTTTTCCTTTCCCTTTGATTTACAAGTAACTGGGAACCCAGAACCAAATGAAAGTGCCTCTGCACAGTAGCCAGGATACCTGGGAGATCCACCCACATGCACATCTAAAGTGGGTGAGAGGACCTCAGTGTATCCAAAGGAGTCATGAGCATGGCCCACCCCCACCTGCTGTTGGGGAAAAAGTAACCTGGAGAGTAAACAACTGGGCACTCATGGGAAATAGAGAATTTGTGGAGGACCATCCCACCTGATGGGAGAATTTGGCAAGTTTTGGAGTTGGATACAGACGATTCTGGAGTCAGAGAAAAGGGAGCAACGAGTGAGAAAGCCCCACTCCCTAGAGGTCACACTCCCGGGAGTTGGGATTGTGTTGGTGGCAGCGTGGCAGCTGGCAGCGGCCACCTTTCCCGGCAGAGGAGGTGGAAAGTTGAAGTGTGTGGCGTGGACAGCCCAAGAAAGGGAAACCAAAAACTTGTACTATACTACCATCTTCTGGAAATGAAAAGAAAGGCTTCTAATTGACCACTTGTTAAGCTGTTAGAATCAAAGAAAATGAATCTGTCCATAAATAAGAAAGGAGTTTCCTTCTTTCATTTCATCCAACTCTATGACAAATCACAGCAATACGGTATCACAAAAGGAAAGTGACAATTCTCCAGTAAGTGAACTCAAGACACGGAATACTGCAATCTCACTGATAAGGAATTCAAAATAGCTGTTATGGAGAAAAAACTGCAGGATGCCAGAGGAGAGTGGGGTGGGAATGGGCAAAATAGGTGAAGAGGAGGGCAAGATACAGGCTTCCAGTTATGGAATGAACAGGCATAGGGAATATAGTCAATGGTATTGTTATAGCATTGCATGGTGCCAGATGGTAGCTACACTTGTGAGTATAGCATAACTTACAGAGACGCTGAATCGCTGTGTTGTGCATTTGAAACTAATGTAATATAGTATATCAACTATACGCAAATAAAAAAAAATTTAAAGCAAAAAGCAAAACCAAACATATCCAAATAGCTGTTATGAAGAAATTCAATGAAATACAGAAAACTCAGGCAATTCAATAAACCCAGGAATAAAATTCATGAACAGAAAGACTACTTTATCAAAGAGATTGAAATTATTAAAAAAAAAAAAGCAAATGAACAGAAATTCTGGAGCTGAAGAACTCAACGAATAAGATGAAGAATGCATTAGAAAGCTTTGGTAACGGGGCAGATCAGATGAAAAAAAGAGAATAAACAACCTCGAAGATAGGGATTCAGCAATTATTCAGGTGGAAAGGAAGAGAGAATTAAGATTTTTAAAATGTGAAGAAACCCTACAAGAGCTATCAGACTCTATTAGGAGAGTCAATATAAGAATAAAGAGTGACTATAGTTGATAATAGTGTATTGCATGTTTGAAAGTTGCTCAAAGAGTAAATTTTTAAAATCCTCATCACAAGAAAAAGAAATAGTAACTGTGTATGGGGAAGGATGTTAACGAGACCTATTGTGGTGATCATTTCATAACACATAAAAATGACAAATCATTACGTTGTACACCTGAAACTAATATGTTATGTGTCAATTATGCCTCAAATTTAAAAGTAAAAAAAAAAAAAGTAAAATCAGGAATGACGATATTAGATGAACCCAATTTAAAGTTGGGTTCTCTTATAAAGACACCCCATTTAGCTGGCTATTTGATTGCCTGAGTGACATGTAAGAGAAAATAAATATATACAGTTATATATTTATATTTATATATTGAATATTATTCTAGAATGTCAAAAATTGGCAATTCTATTCTAATGCCTATCATGAATGGGAGATAAATTCAGATGAATTTACTTATGACAATTTTGCTATCTGGATCACCGTCTTTCTAGTAATGAGGAACTGGAGGAGCAAGTGTGCATATTTACCGGTTTTATTTACGTTGGGTAACACTGTTTTCAGGAAAGCAGAAGCAGAGGTTCTTTGTATGCTCCGCTTCCTCAGTTGGCCATGGAGAGAGAAGTGTGACTAAGTGAAAAGATAGTATTTCACACTTTCATTTACTTTTATTTTTTATTTTTATTTTTTTAAGAGAGAGAAAAAAAGAGAGAGCACATACGAGAGGGGGAGAGGGGCAGAGGCAGAATGAGAGAGAGAATCTTAAGCAGGCTCCACATATAGCACAGAGCCTGACACGGGGCTTGATCTCAAGACTGTGAGACATGACCTGAGCCGACATCGAGAATCGGACACTTACCCAACTGAGCCACCCAGGTGCCTCTCACACCTCTCATTTAAATTGTCATGCACATACAGGACACTTTTGGGTACACTAAAGACTAAATATAATGTACATAATAATGGCCCTATCTTACAGGGTTGTCTGAGGACTATATTACATAATGTGAGGAAAATACTTATTGAAGGCATAAGTGTTCAATAGATGGTAGCTAATAGGTTTGTTAATCATAACCATTAATACAACTCTAACAGAATACCAAGTAATAACAGTATTTTTTAACAATAGCCTTGAGAGGCTACCATAATATTTCTGAGTTTTCTTTCCCATCTATAAAATGAAACTAATGATTCCTACCCCTAAGAATTGCTGTGGGGATAATATTTAAGAAATTATGAAATTCTTATTTATTTATTTAAGTGAGATAAAACTGGCATATACCATTATGTTAGTTTCAGGTCTACAATATAATGATTTAATATTGCATATATAGTGAAATTATCACCATGATAATTATAGTTAATAGCCATCAAACACAGAGTTATAAATTTTTTTCCTTGTCATAACTTCTAAGATTTACTCTTCTAGCAACTTTCAGATAAACGATACAATATTAACTATTTTCCCTATGCTGTACAATACATCTCCAGGACTTACTTATTTTATAAGAAATTCTTTAAAAATTTTTTAAGTTTTTTTTTTTATTTCAAGAGACAAAGAGAAAGACAGAGAGAGAGAGAGAGAGAATGAGAGAGTGTGAGCAGGATAGGGGCAGAGAGAGAGGGGATAGAGAATCCCAAGCAAGCTCCTCACTGTCAGTGCAGAGCACAACGCAAGGCTCAAACTCACGAGCCATGAGATAATGACCTGAGCTGAGATAGAGTCGGATGCTTAACCGACTGAGCCACCCAGGTGCCCCTATGAAAAATTCTTTTTTTTTAATTTTTTTTAATGTTTATTCATTTTTGAGAGAGAGAGACAGAGCAGAGCGTTAGCAGGGGAAGAACAGAGAGAGGGAGACACAGAATCTGAAGCAGGCTCCAGGCTCTGAGCTGTAAGCTCAGAGCCCAATGTGGGGCTCGAACCCACGAACTGTGAGATCATGACCTGAGCTGAAGTCAGACACTTAACTGACTGAGCCACCCAGGCGCCCCTGAAAAATTCTTAACATTAGCCTGGTACATACCAAGCATCCATCCATCCATCTATCCATCAATCCATCAATCCAACCATCCATCTGTCTACCTGCTAAGGAAACATTTATTGAGCATATGCAATGTGTTTTGTGCTATTGGGCTGTTGGTCAGTCATTTTAGATAAATCATACTCCCTACTTTCATAGATTTCATCTTCTGTTGAACTATAAACAAAATATGGATATTGGCATAAATATATGGCTTTATTATAGTAGGTAAATTAAGGTCTTTATTTACAAGTTGGGAATGATAGCAAGTGAGAGATAATTTGTGAACGGGAAAACTTGTGTGTCAAGGCAAAGGAATTCAAGACAAAGATATACCAGCTAGCAGAGTGCTGGTCGGTGTGATGTGACCTGCGGTGTTGCACAAGCAGTGGACAAGTTCCCCATGAAGGTGGAATCAAACTAGTAGACAGTTTCTGAAGTTATGATGCTAAGCACATAAGTACAATGGTACAATAGGTGATGCTGAATAAATTAATGAATTCACCCTGCAGGAATAAATGCACTGTGGAGATGGAGTAACCAAAATAGAGGACTGAAACACAAGTGTTGAATACAACAGGAAAATATGGAATGAATTTTTCTTAATGATAATGAAAATTTGGGGGCAGCTAAAGTTAAGGCCCACTATAACTGTCTCTTAAGTTTTCTGGCAAGAGCTAGCCATTCTCAGAAGAAATTTCTATACCTCTCATTTGTGGAGTAAGTGTTAAGTAACCAAGGAAACCATCACTGATGATGAGGTCCAGGCTAGGGATCAATCAGGACGGTAAGGTATCTGGAACTAAGAAGTCAAACCCACCTCAACTACAAATTGCAAGCACAAGGTCCAAAGCAAAAACAGTCAAGAGCTAGGTGGACGTAGAAGTGGAAGGTAAGCGAAGCACCTGGATGGCTCTGTCAGTTAAGTCTCCGACTTCGGCTCAGGTCATGATCTCATAGTTCCTAAGTTCGAGCCCCACATTGGGCTCTGTGCTGACAGCTCAGAGTCTGGAGCCTGCTTCAGATTCTGTGTCTTCCTCTCTCTCTGGCCCTCTCGCATTCACACTTTGTCTCTCTATTTTTTAAAAATAAGTAAACATTAAAAAATTATTAAAAAAAGAAATGAAAGATAAACAAAGAAATTAAGGTAAAGGTCAAGAGAAAATGTCTAAGACTATTTCTGTGAACATGATTGGGATGTCTGAAGCTTTTAATTGAGTGCTGGCTTAACCTGGAATAAAAGTTTTTGCCTGATGGTTCAGTTATTAGATTTATTTGGAGTGTGTGTAAATTATTGCTGAATAAATACTTTGGAAATTGGAATTCTTCCCCCATTTTGTAAGACTTCCTAAGTTATAATACGATTAGATTTCTTGTCTATGGAAGTGTAATCTCCTGAAGTGTAGGGGCTCCTACTTTGCTTTTAGAAAAACAAGCTCTGCTTTAAAAATATTACCGTAGGGGCACCAGGGTGGCTCAGTCAGTTAAAGATCTGGATTCAGCTCAGGTCATGATCTCACGGTTTGTGGGTCCCAGCTCTGTGTTGGGCTTTGCGCTGACAGTGCAAAACTTGCTTGGGATTCTCTCTCTCACTGTCTTTCTCTCTCCCTCTCTCTCTGCCCATCCATAACTTTTGCACTCTCTCTCTCTCAAAATAAACTTTAAAAAATAATAAAAAATAAAGATAGTACTGTAAAACTTGTTTCCTGATAATTACATTGGCCTTGAATCTATTCTCTTGTTGGAAGTATTCATGTTCATCCCATAAAATTCACTTGTCAACCCTAGCAACACCCTAAAATACCTTATACTATCCTGACATGCATATGAACAGGACACCTCATGCTCTGGGGGAAGCCAAGTGAGTGACATCAGTTATTCTAGCAATAGAAGCATTAGGGTGTGGACTTCAGTGTGTCCTGGGTGAAGCCCCTATTTATATATCAGCACATCAGCAGCAGCAGCGTCGTCCTTGTCATCGCCATTGTCATCATCATCCTCACCCCTTGTAATGACATTTCTTTACAGGGGACAATTTTTTTTAATAACTAAATATAGTGTGTGAATGCATTAAATGGTGAAAACCTTGGACCTCTGCACTGATGAGGATGTTTGATGGTCTCTATTTCAGAACACTCTAGACATGGAGTTTAAAATTCATGGAATATCTTAAAGAGAATGTACTGGTTTAGACAAAGGTCACACAAGTCATAAAACCAGCAAAATTCTGCATTATGGGAATAGGTATTATCCCATCGTCTTAATTAGTAAAATAAGGTACAGCGAGTCTATGTGGTCTAAGGATCCCTAATTTACTAGATAAAAGAGAGGAACTTGAATGCAGATGAACTTCCAAATCTTTGCATTCTACTGTGAATGCAGAGTCCACATTCTGATTCATGTAGCTGGAAAGTTAAGTTGTGACAGCGATATCTTGCACAGATTACCAGAATGAAGATGAACAGTGTTCATTAGACATAGGTAGGTGTTTTTTTCATCCAGGAGTTTGGCAAGGTCGCTGTTGGCAATATTGACATTCTGGAAACAGAAGCTGTACGATTTGGAGAATAGCTTTTCTTGAAGGACACTCATGAATAGACTGGTGCTCAAAGGGAAATTTTTGGATAGGTAGAGACCTTGAACTTTGGTTCTGTTCTGTTGGACGTCTTGAATAAAGATGCAGTAGTCAGATTTACGATCTACAAAGTTCTGAAAAACCCTGGAGCAAAATAAAATTTAGTAAAGATCAATGCTAAGGTCTTCTCTTGGCTTCAAAAGCACAGGATGGTATGAGATGTGGAGGCAGTTCTGAAAAAAAAGTAGCACATGAAGAGCTATCCTTTCACAGGTCTGTGCACGCTGTAGGCATTCAGTGCAGTTCTGGATGAACCCCTAAGAAAGCAGTTAAATAAACTGAAGGGTATTGAAAGCAGAGAGGCCAGGAGTGGGGAGGAACTCAAAGCCATACCACATGAGTATTCTGTTAACAGATCACAGCCCTAGGCATAGAGAAGAGGAAACTCAAACTAGATAAAGCAGATGTCACCTGGTACTTGCAGGGCTATTGTGTAGAAAAGAGTGAAGCTTTTTCTCGGTGGCTATAAGGGGGGAACTGAAGATGTGGGTAGATACTATGGTTAAGACATTTCAGCTTGTAAGCAATGAATCACTTTAAATGTCAGTACTGTCACAAGATGAGCAGGCAGAGACTGGATGATGACTTGGAAGGGTGTTTCCAGTAACAGTGTGTATCTTCAAACACTGAGATTCTGAGCTTCACAGATCTCTCCCCTGCTCTTTAAATATTTGACATGCTATCATCACCAGCCTCATTTTTACATAGGGTCCCAATATTGGAAATCGTTCCTTTTATGTACTTACGATTTTGAAGATCTACAGCAGAGTTCAAACAGAGTTTTTACTTTGCATGTTGATTTAATAGGTAAGAGCAGGAAGCTCACGAATACCATATGCAAATTTGTTCCAAATGAGCTCTAAAAATGGATTTGGAGCTAATTGTTCAGGCACTTATTTCACTGGGGATGAAGCACTGGCCAAACATATTTCAAAATGAGGAAGAGGATGTGTTAGCATCAAACCTAGGAAGAGGAGCAGTAGCATGCAAGTAATTAGGAAAAGGAAAACATTCCATCTGAAGTCTTGGAGAGAAAAGAGAACGTTGGCCGAAGTCTTATTTGGAAACAATAGAACTGTGAAAATAATTAGTGTTAAATAACTTATAGCACTGCGTTTTCAGTATGGGTCATTTTTAAAAATAAACTTTTATTGCTCCAGCATAATCTATAGACAGAAAAGTTCACAAATTATAAGGGTAAAACTGGATAAATTACCACAAAGCAAGCACATTTGAGTAGCTCTTCCAGTCATCACTGCTACTTGTGACTTACTCTACATCAGTTTTGCCAGTATTTAAATTTTATATAAATGTAATCTCTCCATGCCTTCTTTTGTGGCTGGCTTCTTTATACTAATACAACGTTTGCAAAATCCATCCAAGTTTTTGCGTGTAGCATTACTTCATTCATTTTCATGGTAAGAGCAATTCTATGCATTCCACGCTTTCATTTTTGTAATATATTTTATTTTTTATTGACCTCTGAGATGTTCTAGATTTGGACTGTTACACATACCGCTGTTATGAACATTCCTGTAACTTTTTTGATATGCACACGTATGCATTTTCTGTTGGTTATATATCTAAGAATGCAACTGCTGGTTCATGGTCGTTTGGACGTTCAGCCGTAAAAATACATCTTTAGGGTGCCACTTCTCCACTCCCTCTAGCAGTGTATGAAAATTCTATTTACTCCATATCCTCTGCAACACTTGATACTCTGAGGCATTAAACTCTATTCTAATTTTAAATTTTAATTGTGAGGTATTAAATTCTATTTGAGTTTCAGCTATCTGGTGTACAGTTAGTGGTATTCCATTACAGTTTTTATTTGCAGTTTCCAAATCACTAATATATTTTTACTGAGAAATCTTTCACAAATTGTCCTTTGTATATTTTGTATATACTAACTTCATTGTATTATCTTTTAAAAAAATTTTTTTAATGTTTATTTTTGGGAGAGAGACAGAGTATGAGGCAGGGAGGGGCAGAGAGAGAGGGAGACACAGAATCTGCAGGTTCCAGGCTCTGAGCTGTCAGCACAGAGTCCAATGTGGGGCTCGAATCACGAACTGGGAGATCATGCCCTGAGCTGAAGACAAAGGCTTAACCAACTAAGCCACCCAGGTGCCTCTGGTGTATTATCTTTTTTTTTTTAAATTAAATTAAATTAATTATTATTTTTTTAATGTTTATTTATTTATTTTTGAGAGAGAGACACACATACAGAGCTCAAGCAGGGGAGGGGGCAGAGAGAGAAGGAGACACAGAATCCGAAGCAGGATCTAGGCTCCAAGCTGTCAGCACAGAGCCCAACGCGGGGCTCAAACCCACAAACCATGAGGTCATGACCTGAGCCGAGGTTGAACATTTAATGGACTGAGCCACACAGGGGCCCCTTATCTTTTTCTTACTGATCCATAGTTAATGTGAGTCCTTTGTCAGTTTATGAACTACAAAAATCTGTTCCCACTCCATGACATGCCCTTCTACTCTCTTGATGATGTCTTTACTGGGCATAAAAATCTTATTTCAGTATATTCAGCTTATCAGTATCTCTTTAGTGATTTGTGGTTTTTGTATTTTTTTTTAATAATTTACTGTCAAATTGGTTTCCATACAACACCCAGTGCTCATCCCAACAAATGCCCTTCTCTGTGCCCATCACCCACTCTCCCCTCTCCACCCCTCAGTTTGTTCTTAGTATTTGAGAGTCTCTTATGTTATGTCTTCCTCCCTCTCTGTGGCTTTTTTTTTCCTTCCTCTCTTCCCCTCCTTCCTGGTTTTCTGTTAGGTCTCACAAAGCCCACCTATGCGTGGAAACATATGGCATCTGTCTTTTTCTGACTGACTTATTTCACTTAACATAATACCCTCCATTTCCATTCATGTTGCCACACATGACCAGGTTTCATTCTTTCTCATTGCTGCATAGTATTCCATTGTATATATATACCACCTCTTCTTTATCCATTCATCAGTTGATGTACACTTAGCCTCTTTCCATGATTTGGCTTTTGTTGAAAGTGCTGCTGTGAACATTGGGGTACATGTGCCCCTATGCATCGGCAGTCCTGTATCTCTTGGGTAGATTCCTAACAGTGCTACTTCTGGGTCATAGGGTAATTCTAAGTTTTTGATGAACTTCCACACAGTTCTCCAGAGTGGCTGCACCAGTTTGCATTCTCACCAACAGTGCAAGAGGGTGCCTGTTTCTCCACATCCTCGCCAGCATCTATAGTTTCCTGATTTATTCATTTTAGCCGCTCTGACTGGTGTGAGTTGGTATCTCAGTGTGATTTTGATTTGTATTTCCCCGATGATGAGTGACATTGACATTGTTTCATGTGTCTGTTTGCTATTTGGATGTCTTCTTTGGAGAAGTGTCTATTCATATCTTCCTCCCATTTCTTCCCTGGGTTATTCGTTTTTCGGGTGTGGAGTTTGGTAAGTTCTTTATAGATTTTAGATACTAGTCCTTTATCTGATATGTCATTTGCGATTATCTTTTCCCATTCCGTTGGTTGCCTATCAGTTTTATTGGTTGTTTCTTTTGCCGTGCAGAAGCTTTTTATCTTGATGAGGTCCCAGTAGTTCATTTTTGCTTTTAATTCCCTTGCCTTTGGAGATGTGTCAAGTAAGAAGTTGGTGCATCTTACATCAAAGAGTCTTTCTCCTCTAGGATTTTGATGGTTTCATGTCTCACATTCAGGTCCTTCATCCATTTAGAGTTTATTTTTGTGAGTGGTGTAAGGAAGTGGTATAGTTTCATTCTTTTGCATGTTGCTGTCCAGTTCTCCCAGCACCATTTGTTAAAGAGGCTGTCTTCTTTCCATTGGATACTCTTTCCCACTCTGTCAAAGATTAGTTGGCCATATACTTGTGGGTCCATTTCTGAGTTTTATATTCTATTCCACTGGTCTATGTGTCTGTTTTTGTGCCAATACCATACAGTCTTGATGACTACTGCTTTGTAGTAGAGGTTAAAATCTGGGATTGTGATGCCTCCCGCTTTGGTTTTATTCTTCAGAATTACTTTGGCTATTCGGGAACTTTTGTGGTTCCATACAAATTTTAGGATTGTTTCCTCTAGCTTTAAGAAAAATACTGGTGCAATTTTGATTGGGATTGCATTGAATGTGTAGATTGCTTTGGGTAGTATTGCCATTTTGACGATATTTATTCTTCTGATCCATGAGCATGGGACATTTTTCCATTTCCTTGTGTTTTCCTCAATTTCCTTCATAAATTTTTTATAGTTTTCAGCATAGAAGTCTTTTACATCTTTGGTTAGGTTTATTCCTAAGTATTTGATGGTTTTTGGTGCAATTGTGAATGGGATTAGCATCTTTATTTCTCTTTCTGCTGCTTCATTGTTGGTGTATAGAAATGCCACCAATTTCTGTACATCGATTTTGTACCCTGCAACTTTGCTGAATTTATAGATCAGTTCGAGTAGGCTTTTGGTGGATTCTGTCGGGTTTTCCATGTAAAGTATCATGTCATCTGCAAAAAGTGAAAGTTTGACTTCCTCCTTGCCAATCTT
>PITB01018244.1:0-35432 GCA_004024585.1 Paradoxurus hermaphroditus
GCATATGTAAAGATAGTATATAGTATAAAGATGTATCTAAAGATAGTTGATATATGTATATATATATATAATTTTTGAACTTATCATAAAGATACAGTACAAAGAAAAAATGAATCCTTTAGGAAACGTAAATAATGGTTGATTAAAGTCCTCACATAGGAAAGAAGGAGTGAAATCAGATACAGCAGCGGAGGGACTGGCCTCCGATAGGAGCAGGGCAGTTTACGCAGTGGAGAGACAAGAGTGCACAGGTTCAGGGAATTTGCTAGATTTGGTGGGAGAGAAATAAAAGAGTTCTCTATTGCTTGCTTCTATTTTCAAGGAAATAAGAACTGAAGTTATTGGCTGAAATAAAAGCAGATACTTAGGATTTGAAGAGAGGGGAAAAGAATTTGAATGAAACATTTAAGAAGTAGGAAAAGTAAGAGAAACATGATTTCTAAGCTCTAAAGAAGAACCACCTTAGAGTTATAAAATAAATTAAAAGAAAAATCAATCGGTGCGATTGTGTTTTTCTCCACTTCTGAGTGCAGGTGTACCAGAGCAGAAAGTTGGATTTAACCTTGGCTGGGATTTGTCCAACTAATATAACAGAGGAAACTATGTCTAGGGAGTTGAGGGTGGAGACTAGAAAGTGATCATAAGTAATTGAATTAAATTGAGTAAAGAGGACATTAATGACAAGGTGCACAATGAAAAAGTAATAAGATGGTAGATGGACTGGCAGTTCTAACAGGCTCAAAAAATTGTTGGGATGGGATATAGGAGGAAGAGACCTGGAATGATAAAAATATGTGGTCAGAGAGTGATGGCTGAAACCGCAAATGTTGATACAGTTAATGCCAAGCTTTAGGCTATGATCACAGAATTATGTGGCTGAAATGGGTTTTAGGAAAAATATTAAAAGTGAGGTCAAGAAACTAAGCAGTCTAGATGTTAGATTATTTTTATATATAAATTTGATATTTCCGAGAATTATAACAGCAGTAGATTGGAAAGGAAGACCGGGAACCAGTTAAAATCTTCAATGAGTGAGCGAGGACAGTTAGTGTAGCCTTAAGTCTAATGGCATGTGCTTCAAAGGAGCTTGACTGATGGAGGGACAAAGATAAATATTCTGAAAGCAGCAATAAGAGGCAAGAAGGGTGACACCGCCAGGCAGTCTCTTTTGTTGGGTGCTAGAGGAAAAGCATTCTCTGCTTGGGAGATCTGCATGGAAAGCAGTGACCTCAGAAAAACACAAGGTTCCAATTATAGTAAGAAAGTGAAGTGAATGCTCAGGAAAATGCTGAGTGCATAGACAATTTTTCTGATAACTAAAAGGGCATTCCCAGGAACTTAATGGAAGTGTTTTCAGCATTTGGGAAGCATTTGGGAAGGGTGGAATATTGGGTTAGAGTAGTAGGGAGGAGGGTGTTGATTAGATGTTAGTGTGCAGATGATGAAGATGGATGACCTATGAGGATTGAACTTTTTGTGGCCAATGACATAAACATGAATATAGGCTTACTGAGATTATTCCTAATGGTTTCTTATGGCAAGATGAATAATCAATATTTTTATAACCTACTTCTTGGGCTCAGTGTCCTAGGAAATTTTAGGGTGGTTGATGGAAAACCACATGATAGAGATTATCCTCACCTGATTCTTCTTCCTCTGGGTTATAGTTCAGATTGTTGAGTGCTTGCACCTGTAGAGGAACTCTTGCTATACAGCCAAATCTCATTCTTTATGCTTTATTAACTTAATTGGATAAGAGTTGTAAAGAAAGATAAAAGTGATATCGTTGCTAAAAGAACCCCAACTCGCAAAATTGAAACTGTGGCTGCCAAGGCATTGGTATAGAAATAAAAGTTTAGACTAATGAGATTCATCACAATGTACTATGCATCATACCAGCCATAAACTCAGATCAGAAAAGTAGATAATATATTTTAAAAATAATAAAACAAAACAAACAAACAAACCAAAAAACAAGTTGTCAACCTCATGGGTCAAATATACCTTTTGTTTTTTTGTTTATAAGAGTGCCTCATTCAATTCTCTCTTCGATCTCTTTAAATGTGATCTCTTAGATCTTCTAGATCACATTTAAATTACAAGAAAGGTTTTAAAGAGAAAATTAAGTTTGGGTATTAAGCTCATAGGAAGAGGGAAGCCTGTGCTTGTTTTTTTCTAGTTTATCTTTAGCCACATGCCTGACTCCTACCCAACGTTCAGGACGAAGCCCAATTGTCTTCTCTGGAACATTGCCCAAACTTTTGTTGTAACATTTATCACAATTAAAATATACATATCTATCCATGGGACCATCAATTCCCCAAAAGGCAGGGAATAGTATTCTTTATCTTTGCTTCTGTGATACCTGGTGTAACCTGGCGGCATAATGTATGAAGTGTATGTTATAACTAAAGCTCTTAACACAGACTCATTTAAACTACTTATCAGATTAATCAGAAGTCTTCATTCTCTTTGTAAAGTATGTTGAATAATGTAACAACCTATTGAACTTACTGCTCTGCCCACACGATTTTGCTTCCTAAACTACTTAATGGCAGTTGGATTGATTCATTTATTTATTCATCAGATATTTATGTGCTGGACAGTGTTCCACTGGGGATAAAGTAGTGAACAAAAAAGACAAAAATCCCTGTCTCAGGAAATTTACACTCTACTATACTTATATATTTATACAATTTTTATAAATATTACATATACCACTAACATATAAGCGCCAAAAAGTGAGTTGTCTCTATTAAAAGCATGAAAACTGCAACTGAATGGGGGTGTTATAATAAAACAGAAGAATTTCATATTCCTTGGGGTGCAAGCATCTTTAAAATGGAACACATAACCCAAAACAGAGTAGGAAATCTTGGATAATTCAGTATGAGTGTGATTTATGCAAAGAAGATGACTTAGAAGTCCATTTAGAATACCTGTATTGAAAGACATGGCCTTGACCTTTTATCAAAACTTTAATGAATGGATATATATTTATAAGCTTACATTAAAATTTTAAAAAGTTAAGATACAGATAGATAGTTTTCTCTCTCTCTCTCTCTCTCTCTCTCTCTCTCTCTATGTATATATATATATATATACCATACATATATATATGGTTCTACTTTAAGTATGGAATGACTACTGATCTTGATTGCATCAGATGATCAGATGAGGGTATTTCTGCTGAGTTAATAATAGTTAATATTGATTTCATATCCACCATGTGCCGGGTACTATGATTGATATTTGTATACATATCTCCCGTGTCTTCTCATAATCCCATTAATCTCTCCATTTTTTTATGTAAAGAATCTGATTTTTTTTCTTAAATCAAGAAATTTCCTGAGAGTCATCTATCTATTACTAAAGAAGCCAGGTCAAGCATGCCACTACTGCCTAAGATTACTCCTTTAAGGTGGAGGTCAAGCATTATTCCATCTGGGAAACTTTCCTGACTGTTTCCCTACTCAGTCTAGGTCAATTAATCATGTAATAATTTAATGCCATTTTTGCTATATGTAAAAGCTGTATGTCAGGGAGGGACGTCCCAAGATTGGGGAAAACAGTTTAGTACAATATCCTATGAGGATAGAGATTGGGACTCCAGTTTCATATAGTACCTCTGAGGTCACAGGGGCTCAGGGACAAAATGCAACCTGTAAGAGTAACCCCCCAGAAGACATATCTACCTTCATATGGACCAAGCAGGTGTGGACAATCTACCTAGGGATAGCAGACACAATAAGATGAAGTCACGCACCCTTCTTCAGTTTCCTGGGTATATCTCAGGATTCTCCGATGATCCCACAGTGTTAGGGAGAGTCCTAAAAATAATTAAGGCTTAACTTTTCACTAATCTTCGTAAGTAGGTGCTAAGAAGGATTAAACATTAGATAGAAAGCATAAAGATATGTGGCACCCTACTGTCATTGAGTAATCCCTACCCATAACATATATTTAACTGTGTACAAACATATATATTTAAATACACACGTGTAAGGTTCTGTGTATGTTTTCTGCCAGTGACAGAAATCTAATGTTAAATAACCCAAGATAAGGCTTACTGGAAAATTTGGGACAGCTGAGGGGATTAGAAGAATGGCTGAAAGGAGCAACAAGAGACATGGCCAGTTGCCGCCTCAGGATGCTTCCTTCCAAGTTCAAGACCAGAAATTGAACAGAATTTCAGCTTCAGCTCCAGCTCAGAACTTCTCAGACAAGGTCTCCAGTTGGGCCTCTAGCAACTGCTTGAAATGACTTTAGTGGCAGGGCATTCAGGACGGGTGTCAGCTCACAGGGGCCACTTTCCCGCATGCTGATGAATTTTGGGAAAGATGTAAGTTGAGCTGGGAGTGTGCAGAGTGAGAAGAATTTAAGGGAGTGGTATGGGTCAGGAGGGAACATGCCGGGACAGCAGCAGGAACACCTAAGTGCAAGGGGGACAAGGAAGGTGACTTCGTTACAAAGGGGCTGTTGTTTACTGAATATCTGGGATCTCCTGAGTAATGGCTGGTACTTCATGGATATTTCTCACTTAGTCTTCTTGGACAAGTGTGGGTGCTTCTGGCTACTAGGAGTAAAATCCCAACTAAAACTGGATTACATAGAAAAGGAGTTGGCTCAAATAAGTAACAGAGGCAAGCAGGATTTAGTATTGGTTGATCCAGCAGCTTGAAGATCTGCTCACTGTTCCACACATGCGTTGTCTTATTTAACTGCACTGTGTCCCTATACTGAAATGGAATGTCCGCGCAACTTTTACCTAGGCTTCTGTGTTCAATTGATATGTTAACTCTGCAATATCTGATTTAAATTGAATAAAAGAAAACATTCAGTCACACTGGCCACATTTCAGGGGCTTGACAGCAAGTGAGGCTAGGGGTTGCATGTGATATAGCACACCGGATCATTTCCATCGTTCCAGAAAGCTCTATGGGACAGTGCCCGTCTACCTCCCCAAAATACTTTCTGAGACCGCTCACTCTTTTACATGCTTACCTCTCAAGGCTAAGAGTTCTTTTCTTTCTTTCTTTTTTTTTTTCTTGTATTATCTCCTCATTTTATCCCTTAGTTGTGCATTTCCCTTGGGTTTTTTCTTTTAAATATTTCTTGCTTATACATATTATCTGTAGAAGACAGTATGTTTCAAAGGCAAGGAAATTTTCCATGCTGAATGATGAATAACCACTGTTGTTCTGAATTTGAACATATTGTAAAGGTTTCAAATTGGCATCAAATACCCAACATGAATTACAGAAAGGAAGAATTTTTTAAATTAAAATTTTATTTTGAATTAATTTTAGATTTATAGAAATATTGCAAAGAAACTACAGAGAGTTCCCATATACTCCTCATTCAGTTTCCCCTATTACTAATGATTTATATTAGCATGGTATATTTATTATAATAGATTAAGCAATACTGATGCATTATTTTCTAAAAATAAAATTTTAATAAAAGTTCATTATTTTATTAAAATCTGTACTTTATTCTGTTTTTTTTTGCCTAATCTTCTTTTTATGTCCCAGGATCCCATCCAGGATACCATTTACATTATATTAAATAGCCATATCACCTTGACTGTGACAGTTTCTCAGACTTTAATTTGTGTTTTTGATGTCCGTCATCATTCTGAGGAGTACTGGCCAGGCATTTTACAGAATGTCCCTCAACCAAGATTTGTCTGATGTTTTTTCATGATTACAATGAAGCATCTTGACCATTTAAAGGTTGCTTCCCAATACTTTTCAAAATAAAATTAAAGTGAGTGAAATGAATAGATGTCTAAAAATTGAAATCGCAATTAAAAGATTACAGTCATGATTGATATATAGAAATGTGGTGTCACAAAAATATTTGTACAGGTACTAAAGCCGAACACTTAGACAGTACTACTTGAAATCCTCAAAGGCTTGGGGTAAAGGGTGGGCCCTGAGTCCTTATACAGGGAAAATTATATTTATGGAGGGAAACTTATAAACATTAGATAGTGGGAAAAGATGCCCAAATCTTCTGTTTCATCTTTCTTTTAAACCTTCCATTTTCAAGTTCTTCTGAGCAAAAATTTCTCGGAGGATAAATGAGTTCCTGCCAATGTTTAAATAAAAGTAAAATAAATGTAATGAATTTTTTGGGTCAGATTTTTCCAAGAGAGAAATGGAATATTGGTTTTTATTAATCAAGTAACTAAAATAGTTATCTTAAACATCTCTAATGGAGATTCATAACGGGCTACACAGATAATCATTTAATTTTCTTACTTCTTATGCTGCCATGCCACACGTACTTCTGCTTTGAAACATTGTGGTGATGTATTTATGGAACCACATCAGAAGCATCAAGCCATGTACATTTAGGTCAATTAGTACTGTTGGGGTAGTCCCTAATGTTCTTGATTTATCACATTTTCGTCAATATTACTAAGTGTAAACATACATACCTCAGAGACCCATATATCCACAACTATGTGAATATTTTGATCTAAGACTCATACATTTGTCTGAAAATATTTTTAGACGTGGTAGCCAGAGTGGGTGTTCGTGCATGTGGAGTGGTTAGGCTTGACAGGAGAGCATACTATCCTTGAGAGGAGTGGAAAAAACAAATAGAAAATAGGTCAGAGAAGGAAAGGAAATGCAATTATAGAGGAAAGATGAGAAACATTTTAGTTTTACATAATTTTTGTTTCACTTCTCTCATTATTTATCTCTTCACTCTTCAAGTAAGCCTACTCTCTGAACCCAGACTTCTCTTTCCTTATACTTATAAAGGAGAAAAGCTCATTTTATTTTGATACTTGATGTGTGCAACTTGCTGTGTTAGGTATATTACAAACTTTGTCCCTTTTAATTGTCTCTAGAAACTCTTGGGGAGTTTTATTAATTTGATTTTATAATGAAGAAACTAAAGCTTTAAGAAATTATATAATTTGCCCGTTGTCAGCTGGTAAGTCGTGAAGCCCATATTCACGTCTGAGTAATCTCAAAACTCATATTCTATCTACTGATAAAACACTTCCAAAATGATTAGATTGAGTCAGGCTAATTCCTAACCTGTAGATTCAGGGGCAATATAAATAGTTTAATCTCTGATAGTTATTGTTTTTCCAAAGATTAGTTATTGTTTTTTCAAAGAGCAGAGAAGTTAAATTTACAGTTGGTTAATCCAGTAGCTCAAGTATCCACTCACTGTTCCATGAGCATGGTATTTCAATGATTTATATTCCATATGCCTCACAGTTGAGACAGGGACTCAGCTAGAACTCCATAGTAGACCCTACAGGTTTGAGTAAGGGTTTCCATTGCCATGAAAAAATAGTTTTTCCAACACAGAGGAGTGCTTTTAATTCATTGAGTCACGCACTCAACAGGGCTTTAGAAAGTAATCTCGAATAGACCGTTATTTTCAGTACACTAATTCCACCTGAACAAGTGTGTGAGTAAATCACCACACGGAGTGGAGGACACCAGTTGTTTTTGGCTAGTCATGTAGAATCTTGTTTAAGTGCTTTGCCACAGTTATTCTAGCCTCTTGAATCATTTTCAAACTGAGTTCATACACTCGCCCTTGATACAAATGATAGCTCCAGCAGGGAAAATGATCTTGATTAAAACATTGGATGTGTTTTAATCCTGTTTGTACAATGTTTGATCATTGAAATATGGTTAAAATCAGGGGATAGGAATATAATTACTCCCATAATTTCGAAAGCCAGTAGAAAAATTACTAAGAAATTTTTACATGGTGTGCGGGGGCGTGTGGGGTGTGTGGGGTGTGTGTGATAAAGGAGCCCTGCAGAGGGTCTCTGCACCTAGATAATTATAATACCCTTTGAAAGCTAGATGGCGATTTTGACGACACATGTAGAAACAGGAGTTTAAGAACATGAAGGATTTAGTAAAACTCTTACTTTTGTTCCAAATTTCAAAATATAATTTCACAGTCCTTTTCACCAAGGAATAAGAAAACCTACTCAAAATTTAATTTGTTCCATATTTTAGAATTTATATATCTTTTACACCGTACTGATTTGGCAGTTTACTTGCTACAGAAAAAATTACACACAAGAAGTTTTGGGCTTATCTACCTAACTTATCCTGGCTGACTGTGAACTACATCAAATATTATTTAGACATCTATAGGGACGAGCATAATGATTATAGGGGGAAAGTTCATGATTATTTTGGCTCTCTATTCTAGCACATTTTAAGAAATTGACCTGACCATAACTTTTCTTTGGAATGCTTGTTGAAAAGCATAACTGTAAGTTTTAAAACTTGGATTGAAACTTAATCTATACGGTAATAGAGCTTGGAAGAATCCAAGCTCAATTCAGACTAAAATGTTAGAACAGTTCTTGAAAACAGCACCTTTTATACAGCGTAAGCATCTAAAAAAATAAACTATCATTTAACTGTTTTCAATAAAGGGTACAATGTATAAGGAAAGGAAATACATTTCCAGTGTATTTGATTTAGCATACGCTTGTCCCCTTTATGTTATATTTCATCTGTGAAAAATATAAAAGATGGATGACATAATGGCTCACATACTCTTTTCTGTTTCTAAGGGAAAAACCTTCCAGATCTTCATTAAACACTTTTACTCTGTTTTCATGCCAAAGTCTCTGTTACACATGTTCCACCTTCAATATAAGTTGTAATTAAATTGCTCTTATACAGAATCTATAAAGCAGCATTTGTTAAAATTGCAGTTGTATTCTTTCCCTTCCTGCCATCTTTTCCATCAACCCCCTATCTCATAAGACCATAAAACACGCTCACACAAAGTACCAGTACATCTAAACTACGGTCTAACGCACTAGTTCCCAAACTTCAATATATCTAAACCGATGTTCAACGTAATTTCGGCTACCCATTAGTTCTCCAACTTAGCAGCCCATTTGGAATTGTCTGGCACATTTTTTTTTTAAATTTTTTAATATAATTTTTGAGAGACAGCATGAGCGAGGAGGAGCAGAGAGAGAGGGACACAGAATCTGAAGCAGGTTCCAGGCTCTAAGCTGTCTACACAGAGCCTGACACGGGGCTTGAACCCACGAACTGTGAGATCATGACCTGAGCTGAAGTCAGACGCTTAACCTACTGAGCCACCCAGGCGCCCCATCTGGCACATTTTAAAAATGCTGATTTCAGGGTCTCACTCTACCTGATTTGATTATAGAGAGTATGGTTTGGGAGTTTTTAAAAGAAGTCTTAAAAGCTCTGTAGATGATTCTAACATACAAAGAAATGAGAGCCACTAGTTTCGAGTAATGGTTCTTAATCTTGCTTGCGCATTGGAAACTTCTAGGAATTCTTAAAAATATTGATGCCAAGTTCCCACACTTCGACTTCATGCAACTAATCAGAGGTGCCGCCGGGATGTAAGTTTCACCCAACCCCCAGATGTTTCTTCTAATAAAAAGCCAAGGCTGAGAACTACTGATTAGCATTTCATTTTTTTTGGTGGGTCAGAAGATCAGCATAATTTTTTACAATTATCAAGTTTCTCATATTGAATTCTTAAATAATATAATATAGAAAATTTTAGCTTTAAAATAGACTTATTTCAGTATAGTTTCATGAGTTAAGGCAAAGAATAACTGATAATTACATTTGGAGATCTCCCACAAGAAAATATTGTCCTCATTGTAAAAGTGTAAGATTCAAGGGCAAAATTATTACTATTTGAATAAAGAAAATTATAAAAAGTATAATCCAAAGAAGTTATTTTTAATGCAGTATGACAATTAAGATCACCTTGGGGAGAACTGTGTTACTCATAAGTAAAAAGGAGAGAGAAAAGGCACTCTTTGCTAGATTCACCACTTTTAAAAGAGTGTGATCAATTCTCAAATATATATTTTTAGATGTGTAAAAGCCATTCTTACATGTTTACTTAGAATTTTCTTAAAAACACAAGCCTCGAAAGCTAATATAAACTGTCAATTGCTTAAAAGTGGAATATAGAAAAGAATATCTACTTAAAGACTGTAGAGAGCATGCATCTGAATGAAAGGTACAGTGTGATTTTTCTTTTAAGGAAGGTCTTGATAACGCTTCAGAGAGAAGCCAGGTGTAAACTGTTAAAAATTTTTCCACACTTGTGCATAGGTTTATATGATTCTGTTACTGTCGCTTGCTGAAGTGTTGTGTAAACTCTGGATGAGTTATTTTTTATAACTTAATTTATACATGCTAATGCCTAAAGTATTTTTCCTGTCCAGAAACATAGCCAATTGCTTGCAGTCAAAATGATTCATGGATAGGGCCATGTTCTCATTCTCTTGTATCAACAAGAAAATTCTCCTTAAAAAAAAAACACTTAGGGAAAAAAAAAACACTTGGATGATGTGTGTGCATTGTATTTGATGATAGTGGGGATTTTATTTCTCTGAGCAGATTATTTTTCTTAATAATTGTTTCTATAATTCTACCATCTGCAATGTAGGATAGATATTTTGTTAGCAAAACTACTATTAACCCAACAATGTTTACTCATGAGTGATAAAATGCCTATAAAATTATATGACCAGTGTACGATGCATGGGGAAATTAAGAGCTTCTTTATTCACCATTCATTAAAAAAGAAAAAAAAAAGGTTAAAGTGAAGAATAGATAAAAGGTCATTAACATTGGAGTGGCCATTTAACCAGTGTTGATAAAAAAAGAAACTTCGTGTGTCTGGCAAACGTAGGGGAATAGATTCTTCAAAGAATTAACTAACTTTGAAAACTTTCTTAAAGTAATAGACTAAAATTAAAAACCACAAATTAGTTAAAGGGAAGCCAGAATAATTCTGATATTTTAAAGCAAAAACATCTATCTGTTTTTTTAAAAAAACACATCAGTCTATTTGATTTTATAACTTTATTAAGAATTTCTTTGTGGGGCAACTGGGTGACTTTAGTCAGTTAAGCATCTGACTCTTAGTTTTGGCTCAGGTCATGATCTCACACTTTGTGAGTTCGAGCCCCACATCGATGTCAGCACAGAACCTTCTTGGGCTTCTCTTTTTCCCTCTCTCTCTTTCCTTCTCTCTCTCTGTCTGCCTCTTTCTCATTCATGTGCTCTCTCTCTCTCTTTCAACATAAATAAATAAACATTAAAAAATTTCTTTGTTACATTAATTCCATTTAATTATGAGGTCTTTTTGGTTGATCTGCCTTTCGATACCTGTTCCAGTGTTTTCTATGCTACTAACTGAGCAAACTGTAGGTATAATTAAGATCCTGTTTCCAGTTATACAGACATAATAGACATTTTCCTAGTCAACTGTTGTGTTAGCTCTATGGAAGCCAAATTTGTACTTGATTATAAAAGTCTGTTTATATATATGCGTATATATATGTATATATATATAACAATATTGTTAATACTGTTAATCTTGTTGAATCGTAAGGTAACTAAAATAACCACAATACAAAATAGTCAATTTATTTTTCCCTTGTAGACATGGATTACTAATTGGAAAATGTCAAAGTTCCATGAATTTAACATTTTTTTTGGTCCCCCTCACTGTGTTTGACACCGGGGATACAACAAATGACATATGAAAGAAAGT
Organism: Paradoxurus hermaphroditus; assembly: GCA_004024585.1. NCBI lineage: Eukaryota > Metazoa > Chordata > Mammalia > Carnivora > Viverridae > Paradoxurus > Paradoxurus hermaphroditus. The sequence continues at coordinate 11,572 of PITB01018244.1, forward strand.
TCAGAAAGTTTCTTCCTTAACAGGGTCATAATCTAGACAAGTAGAGAGAAAGAACAAGCAACTAAAATGTAGAATGATGTCAAGAGATTCACACAAGTCATGTGGAATCACAGAGAAGAGGCATCTGTCCCAAACTGAAGGTCATGGGGATGGAGGCAAGGTAATAGGCTATGAGGCTGACCTGGAATATTAATGAACTTCAAGAGGCAACACACTTGTATAGTGGGGATATAGCCAGTAGGTTTGGAGAAATAAATATTCTAAGCATAAGGGAGTCTGAAGGTAAGAAGTTCTCAGAAAGGAATGGATATTAGATGAAAAGAACTGGAACACTGAGTACAAAGACTTGAAGGGCAGGAAATACTTGAAAAAGCAATAGTCACCTATGTTATCATAAGGATGGACAAATGAAAGCTAACAAAACATTTTAAGCATTTCTGGGAGGGACAATGTTGTTGATGATATTGATCAACTTGGTTATAGTTGCACTTAGAAGAAAAAAAAAAAAAGATCTGACAGCCAGTGGACTAAAGATGGGAGAAGTGAGAGGTTCAGTTAGGAAGGATGTGGTTAGTGGTAAGAATTCCAAAATGATTCCCAATGTCCCGCATCTTTTATAACCTCCCTTACTTGTGAGTGAAACAGTGATTCTGACCAGACATCCCTGATGACGTTGTTTTATATGACAAAGGGATTTTACGGATGTAATTAAGCTTCCAAGTAATTGGACATTAATGTGGCGATACTATCCTAAGTGAGCTGGACCTAATCAAGGAGGCCCTTAAAGGGACCGAGCTTGTGACAAAAGAGATCAGAAGCATGAGATCAGTTCAATGGCAGACAAGTGCTCCGTTGCTTGCTTTGAGGATAAAGAGGATCACATTGCAAAGTGTGTGGGTGGCTTCTAGGACTGAACAGTGGTCTCTGGATGACAACCAGCAAAGAAACAGACCTCAGTCCTATAATCTTGAGGAACTGAATCTGGCCCAAACTATGTGTTTAGAAGGGGATCCCTGGGGTACCTGGGTGGCTCAGTCAGTCAAGCATCTGACTTCGGCTCAGGTCGTGATTTCAGGGTTTGTGAGTTCGAGCCCCGCGTTAGGCTCTGTGCTGACAGCTCAGAATCTGGAGCCTGCTTCTGATCCTGTGTCTCCCTCTCTCTCTGCCCCTCCCCCACTCATGCTCTGTCTCTCTCTGTTTCAAAAATAAATAAACATTAAAAAAGTATAAAAAAATAATGGAGGGGATCCCAACCCTCTTATGAGAATGCAGCCAAGAGAACAATCTGGTTTTATCCATGTGAGTTCTTCAGCAAACACCTCAGTGTGCTATGTCTATATTTTCGACCTACAGAACAATGAGCTAATAAGCCATGAGTTAATAAATAAAACACTGCTAAATATGTGCAATTTATTACACAGCAACAGAAAACTAATAGGAAGGAGACACATGATTCGAAGAAGAAAATAAATTTATGTTATAACTTAAAATACTTTACAGAGCCACTTAGAATTACCTTGTAGCAGTTTACCATGACAAATTAGTCACATCACCCATAAAAACAAAAATTTACTCAAATTGTTCGATTTTTTACTACATTTTGGGCCATTTCTATAATTGAATCATGTTTAATATTGAAGACTACCGAATTTTTCCTCCTAGTTTTATTGGGAAGTAATTGGCACCCATTACTGTATGAGTTGAAGGCATCCTGCATGATGGTTTGAATTACATATATTGTGAAATGATTACCAAATAAGTTCAGCTAACATCCATCTTCTCATATAGATACAACAAAAAGAAAAGAAAGAAAAAAAGGAAAGACTATTTTCCCTGTGATGAGAACACTTAGGATTTACTGTCTTAACAACTTTCCTATCCACCCTACAACAGCGTCAGCACTAAGCATCATGTTTTACGTGACATCTCTAATACTAACCGGAAGTTTATACCTTTCTACCATCTTCCTCCAGTTATCAAAGTTATTACCAATAATGTATCCATCAGCCATTCTTCCTCCCACCCACCGAACTCCCTTCTCTGCAAAAATGTTTCTAACTGTATCAAAACTTTTATGATCTTTTGCCCAAGGATCTGGATTACTTATTACTATTCTCATTTTCATAGTTTTTTTTAAATAATCTTTCCAGTCTAGTATGAAAAAGCTTTTTCCAGAAAGTCTTCCTGTCATTATGAAATACTTTGAAAAGTAATACTCATCTTAAATTTTACTATATAGTGGTAAATTTCGGTCTTTAATTTTAGATGGATTCCATTCTTCACTTTGCCACCATCATCAAACTCATTTCCACTAGAAACACACATAAAATGAGATTAAAAAATATATAAACCTTAAGGCGGCTGGGTGGCTCAGTCGGTTAAGCATCCAACTCTTGGTTTTGGCTCAGGTCATGATGAGCCATGCATCAGGCTCCGTGCTGAGTATGGAGCCTGCTCTGGATTATCTCTCTCTGTCTCTCTCTCTCCTCCTCCCCCTTTGTCCCTCTCCCCAGCTTGTGCTCTCTCTTTCTCTCTCTCCCTCAGAAAAACAAAAATGCAAACTCTACAGAATTTAACCTCTAGTGAGAGTACCTTTCCTAATCTCTGCTTATATTTATGTTATTATTTTATGAATATTGATACATATTAATATTATGTGAAAGTTGTATATGGGGTACTCAAAACAATTATAGGTTGAAAAGCAATATGAAGTATTTCTTTCTAGTAATATAAGTGAACCTATTTATAAAATATTATTAAAATTCTATTAAATAATAGCATCTAAGGATATATTCTAATATTTATATTTTAGTGATGGTCTGCAGGACAATTATTTATTGACACATACATTTCTTGACTATCCCTGAATTAATGCTACCCTATTATTCTAAGATAGGAGATTAAAAACAAAAAGAATATGCTATTTCTTGGATTTCTTGGATTTCCTTTATAATGAAAACATTTCTTCCCCATTGTTTTTTGTTACCATTAGATAATTTCCATTCTATGCCAAATATTTTTTTCACTTGGTCATTACGAGCAAGTGAAATTTTTTAAAAGTGTAGCATGCACTTTAATTTCATGCCAAATAAGGTTTATTCTCTGAAAATATCAGACAGACATTTTTATACATGAGAAATTATGTCATTATTGAAATTTATTATCTAACATAGATATATTAGGCAATATATACTAAGGAATACAAATACAAAAAAATATGGAAGGCTGATATCTTAAATATGTGATTAAGTATCACGTTTAGTATTCCTTTTCCCTTTGAGAAGAATGTGCTTTTAGTTTGTTACTTTGGTTGCTATAATTCATTTTATCAATAAGCTGTCACTGCATTCAAACATCTGGAAACCATCACGCTAAATAATGGCCAATGCTCATAACCAATTAGTGAGCTTTTATTGTGAAGGATAAACATTAGGAATATGATCCTAACTTTGTTATAATAATTATGTGATAGAAAATTTTCAGTCTCAGATTCTTATGTCATGCTGCATAGAGAATTATTATTGTTCCTCTTTTGAAACTTTAAACATCATCAATCATTTTATTCGATAACTCAATATGTATAGATTTTTTAATAGCCTAAATGATTGTCTAAATGATTTCTAACAACGCTCTCTCTCTCCCAAAACGAAGAATCATATGGTAAGAATATTGTAATTTTGCCTAGAAATCTTGAGCGAGAGACTCCACGTAATGAATTTCTAAAAATTTGGCCTTAATACTTCAAGAAACTACTTAAAAGAAGACAGCCTTTTAACTGCTCTCAACAGAATTCCATTCTACTTTATCTCTGGAGAGGATTTCCCTATAATTCTAGCACTTCAGCCAGATTGTTTGCACACGGCTGAACAGAAATAACATATATTTTTACATCAGCATATTTAATATCACAGGTTCTTCAATGTACTGACACAATGTTGGCAGTATTAACAATACAGACATCATTAGCTTTCCAAAAGATCCATAATTGAAAAGTCAGACTGCTGAAAAATGTCACCTTGTATGTACTATGCTAAGGGAATAAAGCTTTGCCTAAGTCCTTGAAAGGGCAAATAAAGACTCAATTATGGCCTGCTTTAAATCCATAGGCACTAAGTTCTATTAGCCTTCCTGTGCTCTCTGGAATTTCCTTCTCCAGTGAACCATTTCTCCTATTGCAAAAACAGTTCAATCTCCATCCCACCTGCTCCTACGGTCTAGCCAAGTTAGAAAGCTACAAAGATATACACAGTAGGTTTGAAAATTATATGTTTCAATATGTTAAGGTATCAAGTATAAAATTTTTTGAGTCTGGGAAGAAAAATGACACTTTGTAGATTTATTTGTTTACTAGAAGTAGAATTCTTGGCAGAATGTATCCAATTACTTTGCCAATTCGAGTTACGGATGATGTTTAAAATTTAATTTTAATTTCGTATTTTGTAGTTAAATTAAAATTATAAGTTAAAAATTGGTTCGGGGGGATTGTTTTTAAGTTAAAATTTTAGTTCCTGTTTTCTTTTCCACATTCCTCTTTTCTTCCCTTCTTTTACCTATGCTCCATGCTTTCATGGAAAGAAAAAACAAAACAAAACAAAAACCTTTGAAATTTAGAAAAATAGATGGTAACACCATGAATTCATATAGGCTCTTCCACATCAGCTCTGTGGATGCTCCAGTGTAGACAGCGGGGAGCCAAAACCCGAGTTGCTATTTTGGTTCCATAGGCAAGTGTGGTCTTGTGCATGAAGTCAGTCTGTACTGGGATGAGGCTGAGTCCACTCACAGCTCAGATCTATAATATGTTTAAAGGAGGGATTTGGAGGCACCTGGGTGGCTAGTCGATTAAGTGTCCGACTTAGGCTCAGGTCATGATCTCACGGTTCATGAGTTCAAGGCCTGCGTCAGGCTCTGTGCTGACAGCTCAGAGCCTGAAGCCTGCTTTGGATTCTGTGTCTCCCTCTCTCTCTGACCCTGCTCTGCTTGTACTCTGTCTCTCTTTCTATCTCTCACAAAAATAAATAAACATTAAAAAATTTAAAAAAATAAAAGAGGGAGGTGAAATGGTCTATGTGCTATTAATTTCACTTTAGAAGACATCAATGTTGACTTTTAAAAGTCATCATGCCACATCTTTTTTTCACCAGGGCTTTTTTTTAAAGTGTAACTAAAATCCAGGAATAATGGATTTTAAGTGAGTTTAAGTATTGTGATATTGTGAATCTTTCCCTGGCACTGAATACCTAAGGGGGGTTCTGCAAAAAAAAAAAAAAAAAAAAAAAAAAGACATTAATACAATGTACTTTTTTTTCTGAATTGTATATATAGATGCATTCAATAAACCCTTGAATTCAACTAACCCTTGAGCCCAACCATTTTGGGTACACCTGACAAATAATGTGAAAAAAATTGAGGAGTCAGACTGCGGAGGCTTCAATCCCAGGTCTCCTTATTAGCTGTTTGATTGACTAATCCCACATCGGTAGTGCCCTTTCCCCATCTGTAAAAAGGAAGTAATGATACTTCCTATTTCATGCATTTGTTCTAAGGATCAAATGAAAACTTTATCTAATACGGTGGTTCTCAAAGAGGGACACTTCCCCTGCCCTGGACCCAGGTGACGGGGAAGGGTGCCGGCGGCGGCATCTAGGGGAGAGAGGCCAAGGATATTACTATACACTCTATAATTCACAGGACAGCCACTCACAACAAACTATTCCACCCAGCATGTCAACAGAGCTGAGGTTAAGAAACCCTCATCTGAATCACTTGAAAACAGTTCCTGATGCAGAATAAACATTAAGAAAAGTATTAAATAAATCTAGGGTGCCTGGGTGGCTCAGTAGGTGGAGCGTCCAACTTCAGTTCAGGTCATGATCTCATGGCTCGCGTCAGGCTCTGTGCTGACAGCTCAGAGCCTGCAGCCTGATTTGGATTCTGTGTTCCCCTCTCTCCCTCTGCCCTTCTCCCACTTGCACTCTCTCTCTCTCAAAATTAAAGAAAAAACATTTAAAAAATAAAAAAAAGAGAGAAGTACTAAATCTTACCTGAAATATATTAAAGTTTACTTACTTCCCATTATCGTATACAACTTTTTCCATCATGTTTTATTTTTCCATTGTGTCTGTACTTCATATTTTCCTTTGGAGGTTAAATCTACCAAAGCCTGCAATTTCATACAGCAGCTGATGTCAGAGTGAAATAATTCAAATATGTTTTGTTTTGCCCCCAAGAAATGCATTCACGGGAGGCTTGAATGGATGTAAGCCTAATAACTGCCAACCTCTGGCTTCTGCCCTAATCTCTCGTACTAAGTATATGTGCTTCGCAACTATGAAAAGAGAAGATAAGGGTATGTTAGACAAATTTAATTTTGCGCTCTCCTTATTTATACACAAATTCAGAAACGAGGAATCTGGGAGTGCTGAGGATAAAAGGAAATGGTCATCCACACAAGTGACTCAGGAAGGTATGCATCCTTCATATCTGAGACTTTACTTTTAGATGAGATGTTACAGCCATTTGGCTTCTTGACTGCACGTGACAGAAACTGTCTTTAGTCCGAGCAGAAAGAGAGATATTAGCAGGCCATCTGGTAACTCGCACAGTAGATGGGGATGTCAGGTAAACAAGCAGAAGCAAAGCAAGAGAGGTAGCAAGGGGGTCCCTGGTGGCTCAGTCGATTAAGCATCAGACTTTGGCTCGGGTCATCGTCTCAGGGTTTGTGAGTTCGAGCCCGGTGTTGGGCTCTGTGCTGACAGCTCGGAGCCTGGAGCCTGTTTCAGATTCTGTGTGTGTGTGTGTGTGTGTGTGTGTGTGTGTGTGTGCCCCTCCCCCATTCACATTTTCTTTCTCTCTCTCTTTCTCAAAAATAAACATTAAAAAATAAAAGAGGTAGCAGGAAAATAAAAAGGCCCTCATCCTAGGAGCAGTCTGCTTGGACGCCCAGCATGGGATGTGGCTTTCTGAGGACATGTGAGGCCACAGCTGCTGCATTCTCAATGGCACAGGTAACCTTTGGTCATGCTGTCAAGATTATAAATTTCATACCAGGTCAAATGCTCAAGCTGTAACTGCCAAAGACAAGAAGACAGAACATCTGGCCATTAGGCTTCTAGAATAAGAGATGAGAGAAAATTGTGAAGTGCAGGCTTTAAATAGATGTTAGGTATTTTCAAAAAAAAAAAAAAGCCAATCTAAAGTCTTGGGGTTTCAAGATGTAGTTATAGTGCTACTTTGGGGGGAGGCGCCATTCAGTATTCAGCTATGGTCAATTCAACAAATATGTTCCTGGAGGAGGGAGGGCTTTCTCAAAGTTTGTGTGAAGGAGTTGTGGTTTGCATTGATTGTATTTTTTAAATTAAAGGGTTTCCTTTTCTTTTAAATTTTTTTAGTGTTCATTTATCTTTGAGAGAGAGAGACAGAGCGTGAGCAGGGGAGAGGCGGAGAGAGAGGGAGACACAGAGTCTGAAGCAGGCTCCAGGCTCTGGGCTGTCAGCACAGAGTCCCATGCACATGAGGCTCGAAGTCACCAACAGCGAGATCATGACCTGGGCCGAAGTCAGACACTTAACTAATTGAGCCTCCCAGGCGCCACTAAAGGTTTTCCATTTGATCAATTGTTTTTGTCACTTGTAAGTCTATAAATATGGGCCACCATTTTTTTAAAGGACTTAGATTCTTCGTTCAGTAGGAATATTTCACATTGGGTGAAATGTTGGCAGAGTTTGGCTCACCGCTCAAAGACACGAGCCTGCACATGCTGCTGACTCGGACAGATAAAACCAAGGAGGCCCAGAAGACAACCCTGAAATGTTGTTTTCCTTTCCCGTGTAATCTCAGTTTACAAAAGCTTATATGAAAGTTTTTCCCCGACTGTAAAGTTTATACAAGTACATTGCTAACAGATGGAATTGTTGGACAGATAACACACTCGTAAGCCTTTATTTTTTTTAACTTGAAAATGTGTCTCCGGGCCATAGTAGTTGTGATGCTAACCAAGCATGTGTATACATCTATCATTCTTGTCTCAAAGGTAATGTGAAAATGACCTTTACACAGTTTTTAGTTGAATTTAGCAAGAGTAACCAAAAGCTACTTCCTAAGGGCAATTTTCCTGGATAGGTGATTGCCTGTTCCTCTTAGGAGAAAAACAATAGAATTACAATTTTGTCCAGTGGGATTGGAGGGGAACAATTTGGTTTTGACCTACAAAGTCTAGTTTATAGAGTCCTTCAGTTGGATTTCTTCATCATTTTATGTTTAAAAAATTTCCTAATGGCTGGAAGTTTCCTATACTTATCATCAGTGTAATGTTTCTAATATTGTGGCAAACCATCACTGGTTCTCCATAACTAATTAGATATTTTACCAATAGACTCTCTTGAATTTTTACCTTTTTCTCAATCAGTTATATTACCTTAGGTATTTTATACATATTTGTTTTGTATTTTCTTAGTTATTTCAGCATCTGATAGATTAAATTATTTTCTTGTTGCTTCTATGATTTTCAAATCGTGGTAACTTATTTCTTTGCATATTTGGCATTAAATCTAGTTTCTGGTTTTAATCTCTGGCGCCTGTGTGGCTTGGTTGGTTGAGCGTTTGACTTCGGCTCAGGTCATGATCCCCCGGTTCATGGGTTCGAGCCCTGTGTCATGCTCTGTTCTGACAGCTCAGAGCCTGGAGCCTGCTTCAGATTCTGTGTCTCCTTCTTTCTCTGCCCTTCCCCCGCTCACAGTCTGTCTCTGTCTCTCAAAAATAAATAAATGTAAAAAAAAAATTTAAATAAAATAGAATCTACTTGCTGGTTTTAATCTCTAAGATTCCTGTTACTAGATTAAAGATCTCTCAAGAAGAATTAAGGTAGCTTCTGCTAGTTAAGGTAGCTTCGGCTAACGACCTGGAACTTTTATTTCTGAACTTGAGGGATCCTCTACCCCTCCATGTAGTATAATTGATGAAGGCCCATGTTGATCATGTTCAGGAAATATTATATTTACCCCAGCCGGGGCCGTAGCAGAGATATCAATCTGTTAGACGGTTATATGGATTTCACTTTTACTCATTATAGAGTGGTATACATTATGTTGTGTAGTGCTTTTTCCTTTGAATTTTACCTTGTCTAAGATTATTGCTCCTCATTTATTTTTGATTTTCATTTCTCTGCTATACATTTTCCAGTCGTTATTTCCAATCTCTCTAAGTCAGTTTGTTTTAGGGGATTCTTTAGTATATACTATATCGATGACTGTCTATAATGATCCAAATGGCAGTGTTTTTATCTTGATAAGTGCATCAGCCCATTCATAGTTTTAATTTTATTTAAATCCGAGTTAGTTAACATACAGTGTAACAATGATTTCAGGAGTAGAACTTGGTGGTTCATCACTTACATATAATATAACAACCAGTGCTCATCCCAACAGGTATACCCCTTAATACCCATCACCCACTTAACCCCTGCCCCCGCTAACATCCCTCCCTCAACCTTCAAAATGTTCTCTGTATTTAATAATCTCTTATGGTTTGTCTCCCTCTCTGTTTTTATCTTATTCCATCCATTCATCAGTTGATGGACATTTGGGCTTTTTCCAAAATTTGTCTATTATTGATAGTGCTGCTATAAACATTGGGGTACATGCGCCCCTTCACATCAACATTTTTATATCCTTTGAATAAATTCCTAGTAGTGCAGTTGCTGGCTCAGAGAGTAGTTCTATTTTTAATTTTTTGAGGAACCTCCATACTGTTTTCCAGAGCAACTGCACCAGTTCGCATTCCCACCAGCAGTGCGAAAGTTTCTCCTTTCTCCGTATCCTTGCCAACATCTGTTGTTTCCTGAGTTCTTAATGTTAGCCCCTCTGACCGGTGTGAGGTGGTATCTCATTGTGGTTTTGATTTGTATTTCCCTGATGATGAGTGATGTTTCTAAAATCAAGCTATTTTCATCTTGGTTCTGTTCCAAAATATAGAATTATTTTATTTATATAGTTTTTCAAACTGTCTCATTAGATATGAGATGATCCTTTATTTGTTTATTGTTTTTGCTGTTTGTGTGTATGCTGTGCTTTGTGCATTTTTTTCCGATGTTTACTTTTAAAACCAGAAGTGAATCCAGGCTTTAGGACCTAAAGCTTATACAACTTGTGGAGTACTTCTTTAAGAAAAAGAATAAAAGAGGCAACAAGAGTAACTAGGCAAGTGAAAATTTCTTCAGAACTTGAAAAAGAATTAACACAAAATGTAGGCGCCTGTACAAAAAAGGGCCTTGAAGCTTAAGCTTCATTAACCTCATAGTAAATACATTAGTTTATTACTTGTCTTCTTTAAATTATTTGTTTAAATTGTGGTAAAATATACAAAAGATAAAATTTACCATTTTAACTGTTTTTTAAAAGTTTATTTATTTATTTTGAGAGAGAAAGAGAGAGCACTCAAGTGGGGAAAGGGAAGAGAAAGAGAGAGAGAGGGAAAGAGAGAATCCTAAGCAGAGCCTGATGCAGGGGCTTGAACTCACAAACCCTGAGATCATGACCTGAGCCAAAGTCCAGCACTTAACTGACTAAGCGGCCCAGGGGCCCCCGTTTTCACCATTTTTAAGTGTAGAGTCAAAGGTATTAAGTTTATTCACAATGCTGCACAACCATCACCACCATCCATCTCCAGAACTGGTTTCATCTTCCCAAACTGAAAGTCCACACCCACTGAACACTAACTCTCTTCCCCTCCGCCCCTAGCAGCCACCATTATATTTCCTCTCCTCTATGAGTGTGACTATGAAATGCCTCAAATGAGTGGAATCATCCAATATTTGTCAGTTTGTAACTGGCTTACTTCCCTTAGCATACTGTCTTCAAACTTCATCCATGTTATAGAATACGTTAGAATTTCCTTCCTTTTCAAGGCTAAATAATCATTTTTTAATGACAGTCCAATTCATTTTTTTAATGTAACATTTATTGACTCCATACTATAAACAGTGATGTGATTATACATTGAATTTTCTTATTTTCTTTCCTTTTTTCCACCACTTAACTTTAGTTGATTATGCTATTTACTCTTGATTATAATTTTATTATTTATTTTTTTTAAATGAATGATCTCTATGGATTCGTAGCTTTAAAATGAGAAAACTACCTATGGCTTTTTCATTCCCTTTTCTTACTGAATACTGTCATTTATATCATTTTGGTTTTGTCAGGTTTATGATACTGATATTCTTTTCTGTAAGCATAATTACTTGATTCATTCGCATTTAGTACTATGCGTGATCCATTTGCTATTGTTTCTCAGTTCATATCCTGATTGATAAACATAGGGGAAGGGAAGGAAAAATAAGATAAACACGGAGAGAGAGGCAAACCATAAGAGACTCTTAAATAAAGATGACAAACTAAGGGTTGATGGAGGGGCGTTGGCTGGGGAGATGGGCTAAATAGGTCATGGGCACTAAGCTGGGCACTTGTTGGGATAAACTCTGGATGTTATATGTAAGTGATGAAACACCAAATTCTACTCCTGAACTCATTATTACACTATATGTTAACTAACTTGGATTAATAAAATTTAAAAATTAAAAATAAAACAAAAATTGAAGTTTATGCTCAGGTAGTTCTGAAAGAAAGCTTCGTAGAATACTATTCCCTGAGTTTCTATGTGCTCAAAATGTTTTTTGTTGCTTTGATATGTGCATACACATTGACTCTGTGTACATTTATTTCCATAAGTTATTCATGGCATTGTTGAGCTAATTTCTAGCCTTGGATGTTGGAGAAATGTGAGGTCAGACTGATTATTTCCTCTTATGGAAATCTTGATTTTAATTTTTTTTCAGCCTGACTGTAAGCAACTTTCCTCATGAATTCTCTATTTTTTTCTGGATCAATATGTAAAACTGTTCTTCTTTGAGTCATTTCTAATTTTCTCAACTGTATTTTAACTCTTTCTCTGTTATGTTATTTCACTTATCTTTTTTCTGAGATATAAATTATACATATTTGAATTCTCTTTGAATTACACGTGCATCACATTTTGTATAATCCTTTATAATTTTTAATTTCCATCTCCTTTTTTTCCTGTGTTATTTTTGTTTGGGCTTCTCTTTTGAGTAACTTTTTTTTAATTTTTTTTTTTTTTTTGGAAAGAGAGAGACAGACAGACAGAAAGTGAGGTGGGGAGAGGCAGAAAAAGATGGAGACACAGAATCTGAAGCAGACTTTAGGCTCTGAGCTTTTAGCACAGAGCCCAACACAGGGCTCTAATCCATGAGCCATGAGATCATGATCTGAGCAGAAGTCTGTTGCTTAACTAACTGAGCCACCCAGGTGCCCCTGTTTGGGCTCCTTTTTATTCGCTGTTCTTTTATTCGATATTTTCTCCCGGAGTACATATTTACAGAAATTTCATATAGGCAAGGGCCAGGACCATATTAACATATTGTAAGCCAAACAGATATTTTTCTACTACTCTAGAGTTGTCTATGCAAATGAGTTCCTTTGGCCATTACCTCCGTCCCAACACCTTAGTCATGTCGGCTGAGATTGACAGTTATGGGGTTGCTCAGACTGGAGTCCCTCTGATCCGCATGAGCTTAAGCAACAGACAGCTTCCTGCAAATATGGCTTGAATGTGTGTTTTATTGTTGATTCTCTTCCTCTTGGTTTTTCCTTGAAATTAACACAAGTACAGGGTCCCTTCCAAGTATTGAATTTATACCCCCGATATACAACTTGTTTAGATAACATATGCTAAGGGGCTTTTTAAAAAATGATTTAAATGCAGCTGTAGGAACCTTCTTCTGGCATCTTTCCATACTACTGTCTCTTACCTTTGTACTCAATTTTGGAAATAGTCATGCTGGAGACCATTTATGTTGCATTTACACTTTGCAAGAAGTTCAACAAATAATCTCAGGTGATTTCTATAGTAATTGAAAAAAAGAATATGGTTCTTATTATAAGTAGTTGGCACCATTATGAATATAACTATTATTATTTTACATGTAATGATAGTTTTCTTCTGAAAAGTGAAAGGGACTTAATAAAGTAATTTGCCACCACAATTCAAATCAAACCTTGCTGTAAAGTAAATACTGAAATCATCCACTGGCTGTGGCTAGGAAGGCCTCCTCACATGGCATCTGGTAGTGTTTATGAAAGGAGAAATGCCAATGCTTCCTTTGTCTCTTGCCACCAATTTCAGACACGTAGTGGGAAATAAGGAACCACAATGAGGGGTGATGGGAGCGATTCTGCACTCTTTTACAGAGTGCTAGGAAAAGAAGAAACCACGCAGAAGAATGAACTGATGTATTTTCCATGTATTTTGATCCAAACACAATCACAATCAATAGAAGCATCACTGTGGTCAAAAAGGACAATTTCATAAATTCATGCAAATATGACATTTATAAAATACATAATTTATAAAATATGAAAATATTTTTAAGAGTATTCAACATACTTTTACTTTTTAAATTTTTTTTAATGTTTATTTATTTTTGAGAGACAGAGAGAGACAGCAAGCGGGGGAGGACACTGAGAGAGGGAGACACAGATTCTGAAGCAGACTCCAGGCTCTCAGCTGTCAGCACAGAACCAGATGCAAGGCTTGAACCCACCATATGCGAGATCATGACCTGCGCAGAAGTCAGACGCTTAACTGACTGAGCCACCCAGGCGCCCCTTAACATACTTTCACTTTTTTTAATGAACGTTTTATTCTGGGATAATTTTGGATTTGCATAAAAGTTGCAAGGATCATACAGAGATTTCCCAGGAACCTCCTCAGCCAATTTCCCCACTGGTTAATATCTTTTAACATTTTTAAAACGTTTGTATAGTGCATTTGTCAAAACTGAGGTTCTGACATTGGTACAAGGCTCTTCACTTCTTTTTTTCTTTCTTTCATTTTTTTTTTTTTTTTAGAGAGTGAGTGCGCATGCATGGGGGAGGGGAAAAGAGAGGGAGTGAGAATCCTAAGCAGGCTCCACACCCCACGCAGAGCCCCACGCGAGGACTCTATGCGCAGCTTGATTTCAAGACCCTGAGATCATGACCTGAATCAAAATCAAGAGTCAGTCGCTCAGTCACTTGAACCACCCAGGCGTCTCCAAAATTCTTCACTTTTTAACTGTGAAGTACAGACTCGATTCAGATTTCACCAGCATTTAGTTGTCAACTATGCCCAGTCTCCCTGGTCTGTGAGTATTTCTCAGGTTTTGTTGTTTTAACAAATTCCTTGAGGAGAGCTGGCTAGATATCCCATAGAAGGACCCCACCTGCAGTTGCTTTATGTTTTCTTTATCTAATATTTATGATTAGAATGGAATTATATGCTTAAATAAATACCAACAAAGCGAAGCGCCATTCTTACAAGATTGTATCGGGTGTTGCATCACAGTCACATGAAAAATATCATTTGGAAGCAAGTCACTAAGGGTAGCCCACTGTCCGGTGGAGGGGGTGAGATGGGAATTCAGGGCCAGGGGAAAGAATCTGTATAAATTATTTGGGATTCTTCTGTAAGGAAGCTTTGTCTCTTCTGCCTTTCACTTATCAGTAAGCTATTTATATAAATATGTAGTCATTTATATTTATTTTATACTTTGGTTTATAATCCAATGCTACATTATTTATTTTTTTGCTTATTCTTTACAAATAGTCTGTTGTAGGAAATATACCATGACTTGTCTGTCCCCTCGGTTCTTGCTGGATGTTAATTAGGGATGAACCCAGGGTTTGACTATTATGAATAAAACTGCTTTGAACATTTCATGCAAATTTCTTGTAGGGACAGAGGTTTTCATTTTTTTTTAGGTACCTACGGTAGGAGTAGAATTTCTGGGCCACGGTGATTCCAGGTTTAACCATGTGAAGATTTGCCAGACTTATTTCTCAGGTGACTGTAACATTTTGCATTCCTGATGGCAATGTATAAAGGTTTTGATTTCTCTTTATCCCCACTAAAAGTTTTTATTATCTAACTTTTTGATGATTGCCATCTTCGGGTTCGAAATGGTATCTTTTTGTGATTGTGATTTGCATTTCCTTGACGGCTAATCGGGAACATATCTGCATGTGCTTATTGGCCGTTTGTATATCTTCTTTTGAGAAATGTCTGTTAAATCTTTTGCCCATTTTTAAACAAAGTTCTTTGTCTTTTTATTATTGGGTTGTAATTGTTCTTCATATGTTCTAGATACAAGTCTCCTATCGGATATATAATTCGCAAAAATTTTCTCCATCTGGTTGTCTTTTCACTGTGATGGTGTTCTTCGAAGCATAGAAGTTTTTCATTTTGGTGTTGTCCTGTGTATCCACTTTATATTTTGTTGCTTGTGCTGTTGGCGACTGTGAGGATGTTTTTAAGTCTGACTTTCTACGAGTAACTTGTGAGGTAGAATAGTTCACAGTTCACCTGTGAGTTGTTCAGTCCGTATTTGGTCAGAGTTTGTGTTGAAACCCCTTACGCCAGTTAAGCTTCTGTGTTGTGTTGCTAAGCGCGTGTGTGGCTTGGAAAATGGTTTCAAGACTCCCCCACGGCTGGCTGTCATGGTTGTTCCTGATTGGCTACAGTCATGCACATGCCCACAGACTGCCCCAAACCCAGAGTTGCCTGTGACCCTTGAAGGGTTCTTCTTGGCTATCTCTTTCCCTGGTTTTCTCTATTGGACTTCTGGGTGATGCGCTATTTTGCTGGTAGGAGAGCCACCAGCTTTTCCTTAATGATTCTTTTCCAAGATCTCCATTTTTTTTTTCCTTCGGCATCCTACCTAATAGATTTCTCCATTCTCTGTTGTTCTGAATAAAGTCAGTCTCTCTAGGCCAAGCAACTGAGCTTTTAGCCCTTATGGCTTGTTTTTTCACCCCCCCCCCTGGAAAATCCCGTGTCACTGCATGTGAACTAGAGACAAGAAGCCACTTCTCACGAAGTGACACCCAGTTCTAAAAGTAGACATTGGAGGACTGTGGCAAATCTTGTTCTTTTTGTCTTGCCTTCCTGGTACGGAGCTGGCACAGTGACGGTGGTAAAATGTCCCACTATTTTGGGCTGCCACCACCTCCGTTCCCCCTCCCCGCTTCTAGGAGAGGGATCTGGCTGAAAGCATTTGTGGTGGGGTGGTGGGATGGAATCTGTCACCCAAATCGTGTGCCCTAATGGGTTGTCCTGTTGCCTGAAGAGCAGGAAGCCCTGGGCTTGGGAACTTCAGAGAAGAAACTTCTCCTTTACACTAGCTCGGGAAGAATCAGTCTGTTTCATTTCAAACAGGCCCCTTGTTGACAAGAGGGCAAATGATAAGTGAGACAGAACAACAAAGTAGAAAATGGTGCTGTTTGACATTCATGAACCTGTAAGATAAAAGGAACTTAAGTACATTTTTAAATGATGTTCCTGTAAGTTTGCATCCTTCATATGCCTGTGCTTATTAAAGGTTTAATTGGTGAGAGGTGGATCTGAAGAACAGGTACTCCCTGCACCCCTTCAGCGCCTGCTCTTCCTCAAGGACTTGCTAGGGAGCTGGCGCACCTTCAGGCTGCTGCAGGGAGCGTCTACACGGGGGACCTGGGGATGTGCAGGTCCAAGAGGGTCACAGCAACTCACGGGTTTCTCCTGTCTGACCAATGCCTTGATTTCTTTCTTCTTTCCTATTGAAAAGGAACACACTCCTCTTGCAAAACAATGTTCCCATAATGGAGACCCATGTAGTGTAGAGAGGAAGAGGAACCTAACGTGTGATGCTGCCAGGCAGAGAGAAGGGGTGTTAATTTGGGGCGAGAGATCCCAGAGAGCAGTTGATGCGGCAGCAAACTGAAAGGGCTCTGTGGGTGTCCCCACCTGTGACTGGGAGCTGTCCCTGGAATCTTCAACAGTCTTCCTCATTGCCAAACCATCAAACAACAAAACAAAAACAATTTGGCGATGATTTGATGTCCTTCATTCAAAGGAGAACAGTCCATGGGTCGGGAGAGTACAGAGCCTCACAAGCAGTAGGGCACTCTTTCTGAGGGATTTTGGGTAAGAGGGAATTTGACAAAGTGTTAGAAGGAGCATCTGTTCTGTTGGGTTGCTTAACTTCTTTGTCATATTGGCTAATGGGGTCTTTTGGGTCGGCTCTTTGGTCTCCCGTAATATTCTCATCTTTGTGTTTTTGAGGACTTCCTTACTTTCTGATACTACAAGATGGTCCAGGCTCATCTTTTATTTTTCCTCCCTCAACCTTGGAATCAGCCATATCTGATGTTTTTAGTAAAGCATGGTAGGTAAAAGCCAAGATCTAGGCACTTGGTGGGCTTCTTGCCACTGAGGTATCATTGCATAAAGACTCTCTCAGTATAGAGAGTTAAGTTATATGGATGTATGGTAAGTAACAAATACACACATATCTACAGTTGTTTCTGTATCTACCACCCTGTGTGTATATTAAGGTAAGTCTGAGTTTGTACCGATATTGCTAACTCTAGCCCAGTACCAAGGGGTTCATTCCAGCCTTCCTTTCTGGTTTATTTATTATTTCTCTGACCCTGAGAAGACTGGCTCACCCCACCAGCCCACATCTCTTTACTTATTTATTCAACCCTAGAGTGTCTGTATAAAAAAGTTTCAGAGGGGCCCCTGGTTGGCTCAGTTGGTTGGGGCGCCTGACCTCAGCTCAGGTTTGTGAGTTTGAACCCTGCATCAGGCTCTCTGCTATCAGCACAGAGCCTGCACTGGATCCTCTGTGCCCCCTCTCTCTGCCCCTAGTCTGCTCATGGTGTCTCTCTCAAAAATGAATAAATTAAAAAAAAAAGTTTAAGAATGTTATCCCACACCCCCTTGAGAAACAAATTTACTGATTAAAGTACAGCCTATGGCCGGTGCCTTTTGTTTTTATCCTGAAAATGCAAGCTAATACATGATTTTCCAAACTTATTTCCAGAGTCAGCTCCCCTTTTCTCTCCACGCTTTTCAGTGAGAGTATGCCATGGGTCTGTAATAGTTGATTCATTTGTAACATACTGCATCGTATAGGTCATCTCTACACTCTGGTGGATGTTTCTCATTGTTCCCCCCCCATACATTAAAATTCACTCTTTGTGACACAAAGATTTTGAAAAATGAAAATGATAGTGCATCCATCATCCTCATACTGTACATAGTTTCCTTCTATGTACGGAAAAGTCCCATTAGTGGTCAGCCACTCCCTGGTTCCTCAGTGCCTGACAACTGCTAATCTGTTTTCCATCCCTATAGCTTTTGCCTTTTTACAGTGCCCTATAAATGGAATCATACATAGCCTTTTGGCTCTGGCTTCCTTCACTTAGTAAAATGCACTTAAGATTCATTCATGTAATTGCATGAACTAACAGTTTGTTTCTCTTTATTACTAAATAGTATCACATTGTATGGACATTCCACAGTTTGTTTATCCATCTCCTCCCCCACCTTCCAAAGACGTCTCCGTTGTTTCTAGTTTTTAATGATTACAAATAAAACTGCTATAAACATTCACCTACAGGTTCTTATGTGGCCATAACATTTCAAATCACTGGAATGCTGGATAGTATGCTGTCCGTGTTTAACTTTATAAGATACTGCCAAATTGTCTTTCAAAGTAGTTGTACCATTTTGCATTCTCACCAGCAATGCAGAAAAGTTTCTAATGCTATGTATGACCAGTGTTCATTACTGTCAGTGTTTGAAAAAATTTAACCATTACAAAATTAAGGATTAGATCATGATACATGAATTAAGGGGCCCAGGGATTAGACGGTAATAGGTATTAATGGAAATTTCTTGATTTGATGCTTGTTTTGTGGTTCCACGGAAAAATGCCCTTATTTAGGAAATAAAATTCAGGAGTGATTGGCTCATCGAGTTGGCAACTTAGTCCCAGGTGGTTTTGTAACTTTTTTGTCCAAGAATATTTCAAAATAAAAGTTTTAAAAAGTGCAAAAAAATTATTTAGCCATTCTAAAAAGTGTGCAATGATATCTCACTATGGTCTTAATTCACATATGCTACAATGATAAATGATATGTTTTTTAATATATGTTTTTTTCCATGTGTATATTTTGATGAAGCGATTGTTTGGATCTTCTATGTTTTAATTGAGCTATTTATTCTTATTGTTGAGTTCTAAGAGTTTTTATATAGTATGTATATAATTCATTAGATACATGATTTGCAAATACTTTTCCATCTCTGATTTCTTTAATGATGAGAAAAAGTTTTTAATCTTGATAAAGTCCAGTTTTATTTTTTTTTCTTTCATAGAGCTTGCTTTGGTATTTATTACTTTTAATTTGAAAATACTCTTACCATATTTCCAGGAACCTCCATACTGTTTTCCAGAGTGACTGCACCAGTTTCCATTCCCACCACCAGTGCTAAAGGATTCCTCTTTCTCTGCATCCTCGTCAACACCTTTTGTTTCCTGAGTTGTTAATTTTAGCTATTCTGACAGGTGTGAGGTGGTGTCTCATTGTGGTTTTAATTTGTATTTCCCTGATAAAGAGTGATGTTGAGCATCTTTTCATGTGCCTGTTAGCCATCTATGTCTTCTTTGGAAAAGTGACTATTCATGTCTTCTGCCCACTTCTTCACTGAATTATTTGTTTTTTGGGTGTTGAGTTTGATAAGTTATTTATAGATTTTGGATACTAACCATTTATTAAAAATAGAACTACCCTGTGACCCAGCAATTGCACTATTAGGTTTTATCCAAGGGAAACAAAAGTTCTGATTCAAAGGGGCACATACACCCCAATGTTTATAGCAGCACTATCAACAACAGTCAAATTATGGAAAAAACCCAAATGTCCATTGACTGATGAATGGATGAAGAAGATGTGGTGTGTGTGTGTGTGTGTGTGTGTGTGTGTGTGTGTGTGTGTGTATACCACACAGTGGAATATTACTCAGTGATCGAAAAGAATGAAATCTTGCCATTTGTAACAATGTGGATGAAACTAAAGTATATCATGCTAAGAAAAATACGTCATGCAGAGAAAGACAAATATTATATGATTTCACTCATTGTGGAATTTAAGAAACACAACAGATGAATATAGGAGAAAGGAAGAAAATATAAGATTAAAACAGAGAGGGAGATAAACCCTTAGAGTCTTTCTTTTTTTAATTTTTAATTTTTTTTAATTTATTTTTGAGAGAGAAAGAGCAAGAGGGGCATAGAGACAGAGAGAGACATAGAATCCGAAGCAGGCTCCGGGCTCTCAGCTGTCAGCACAGAGCCCTTTGCGGGGCTGGAACTCACAAGCCATGAGATCATGACCTGAGAGGAAGTCAGACACTCAACTGACGGAGCCACCCAGGCACCTCAACCATAAGAGTTGCTTAAATACAGAGAACAAACTGAAGGTTCCTAAAGGTGAGGTGGGGGGATGGACTAAATGGGTGATGAGTGTTCAGGAGCGCACTTATTGGGATAAACACTGGGGATATAAGTGATAAATCACTGGGTTCTACTCCTGAAACCACTACTGTACTCTATGTTAACAACTTGAATTTAAATAAATAAAATTTAAAATAAAAAAATACTCTGACCATATTAATCTTTAGCATTGAGCTTGCCTGACTGTAAGGGTGCCTTTCTCAGATGTCTGGGGTATTTCGTGATCAAGGTTCACCTCCCAATCCAAATTAATATATGGACATTTTGGTTTGTGAATTTTGTCTTTTGCATTTGGTTAATAGGAATCAGTCCGCAGGATTTCTTGTAATCTGAACCATGGACTCACAGTTCACTGCTCTCCTCTAGACCTTTTCCTTTGTTGCCACATTAGATATTAACATACTAGATATTAACATTGCCTGATACAGCCGGCTGGATTCTTCCTATAATCACAAGCTAACACATGCTCTCCAAGAACAACTTACTTATCTATAACTGAGGCATCTATAACTCATCTATAACTGAGAGGGCATTGGTCTCAATGATGTCTGAGGGATCTCTCAGAATTAGTTTTCTATGGCTTGCTCTCTGTGAGGCATTTGTCAAACTATACAGTATACAGTGCTCATTACCTACAACATCCTATTTATTCTAGTAACTTCTGGTTATGAACACTGGAATATTGTTCATCTTAGCTTAAGACAAAAAAGGAATTTCTTTATGATCATGACTGGGAAGAATAATGAAAGAACTAAAAATAAAATTGAAAGAGCTAAGAACTGGATCTAAGAGCTGAGATTGGGCAATCAGTGCTATCAGCTTCCTCTCAATCCTCTCTCAGACAGACTCTCTCCACATAGCAGAAACTGGGTCTCATATGGCCCCATATCTACATATTTACAACCTTACATCCCAGAAGAATCAAGAGCTACCCTCATTTACATCCTTTTTTTTTTTTTTTTTTTTTCAAAAAATTCAGGGAAGTTCTCTGGACTAAATATGTTTATCTTTTAGAATAATCATTGGGTCTAAGAGATGCACTATTGCATCTGATCCAGCCTATATCACTTATTAACCTAAAACCCTGGGAAAGGGGGTGGAGGAAGGGACACCATGATAACTACCTGCAGAATGGGAGTAGTTCCTTACTAGTGACTGGTACTGTTAACTCAAGGATGATGATCACAAAGAATTCTGGGTAGCTCGAGACCATTGCAATAATAAATAATAATAATAATAATAATAATAGTGATAATAATAATAATTACTACTGCTACTACCATTGCTTCTAATATACATTATTATGCGTGCTGGGCAGCCACGACTGGTTATAGTGGATTGTAGCACCTGATCCTTTTATAGAACTTTGTATTTGCCAAGCAGTTTACCTTTGCCAAGTTCTACATAGACTAGCCCTTACATTCCTCACAGCAACAGTATCAGGGAGGTATTATTACTGTTGTTGTTATTTGTATAATCATCATTCCTAGTTTACAAATAAGATCAAGAGAATTAAATTATTTGCCCATCATTGCACAAGCCAAGGCATCAATATTTAAGAACACTACTCTTGATTTTTGCTTGAGAAACTTGAAAAGAGGAACAATATTTTTCTCTAGACTTAGACATGGTAGGATATAAATCTGGACCTCCTGACAAGCATCTTTTCTCTCTGAATAAAGGAACTTCTCTGAGAACTGATCAAACACAGAAGGAAGCAGTGTGAGTAGTCAGAAAGAAACAGTGCCAAAAAGGCTTCATTTGACTCTCTGGATCTACAGACAGACTGTCACTGGAATTTAAGTTCTATAAACCAAGAAGTAACTTTTTTTATTCGAAGGAATTTGACTTGGGTTTTATTATTTAAAATTTGGAGAATTCAACCTGATACAAACAGGTCTATGGGACAGTTCTTTCCCATCTCTTCAGCTCTTCTCTCTTTGTCTTTTCTTCTCCTGGCCAACAATCCAGGACCACGGGGATCATGCAGCGATCTTGCAGATCATTTCTTGAAAGGTGAACAGTTCCTAATACTTTGTCCCAAGCCGAGTGAGGAGAGACACAGAAAGAGAAGATGGCAAGGCCTCCCAACAGACCTCTACGCTATGCCTTTTCTAATGTTGGATGGGCCAGTTTATATAAAATCTTGTGTCATCTGTTCAAGACCTTACTGAAGGGAAGGATTTGAACCTATTCCAAGAGTTCTGATATAAGAGTAAATCTCTTACAGCTCCAGCCTCAGTAAGCACACAAAGCCTAAAGATTCAACAGGTAAACTTTTTAACCTGCTTCTTGTGGCAGAACAAAGCTTCCAAATTCCAGCCTGGGATAATGGAATCATCCTTGTTACTTAGTTCACTTTAATTCAGCCAATTTTCCATTTTAAGGTCTTCTTTTTCCAGTGTAACTTTTGGTTAATTTCTACCCTGGGTTTGTTTTGGGTGTAGATAACAGAAATCCATGTCAAATTTCCTTAAACAAGAAGGATTTTATTGGTTTTTGTAGAGTAGGAGCACAAGAGTTGGCATTGGAAAATAAATGTCTTTCTTTGCTTCTCCATTTATCTCTTTCCATCTCTCTCTCTCTCTGTGTCCTCCAACTCCTGTCTGTAAATCCTCTCCACATCTGTACTTATTTCTCCCATTCTCATTGTCTCCTGCAAAGTGGATTTTTCCATATGTCCATAATCATGGACACAGATGGCTCCAGAATTATACACTTAAAGCTCACAAAGGAAAAGCAAAATAAGGGTACACCTCTATAAGGAATTCAGATAATTCCAATAAGGAATTTTAAATTGTTTAGTTCAAGTCACTCAGTCATGATGTGTACTGAACACAACATCTGTGGTGATAGATGACTGTTTCAGGTTAGGTCACGTGTGTTTTCCTATTGACAACCCCTGAGAACTGCATGGAAACAGGAAAGTTCCCAAAAATCTGGCAGGAGGTGCTCTGAAAAGAAAAGGGATGGAAAAGTTCCCAAACAGTTTAAAAGAAAAAAAAAAAAAAGGTTCTCCTAGTTCATCACATCTTGAAGTGCAAATACTTTATTTTTCTCAGTAGTCTCCCTCAGAATGAAAAAAAAAAGAAATGTCAAATACCAGGGTTTTGCAGGAGTGCGAGGGGTGTTGGCTGAAATATATATACAACTGTGAAAATGATTCACCTAAGCCCTGATTAGATTCCAAGGACATAGAATGGTGACAAGAAAGATCACTTTTTTTTTGTTTCAAATTAAAAATACATAGATGAGAAAGAAGTATGCAGATAATCAAAAAAAGAAGATAAAAGGAAAAACCAAGCCCATTTGCTTATTTTAAAAATATCTCTGAAAGTATTCCTAGGCTTAATTATCAGCATGTTTGGGGGGCACGTTGAACTAATCTGTGTAAACCTAAGAATAATGGCATAAACAGAACATTTAGGTACCTATAAATTAGGTTCCCGTTTTCTTTGGGTGATCGTGT
>PITB01018245.1:0-35544 GCA_004024585.1 Paradoxurus hermaphroditus
ACTCCATTAGCCAAAGGAAATCACATGGCTTTGCCCCAAATCAGTGAGGGCGGGAAGCACATGTCACCCACCACGATGCCAGTTCTATGGATACACAGAATTCTGTACCAGGGACGCAGTGTCGAATTGGAAACAATAACTTGATCTACCACAGCTGTAAACATTGAAAACAGGGGGGCGCCTGGGCGGCTCAGTCGGATGGATGTCCAACTTCAGCTCAGGTCATGATCTCATGGTCTGTGAGTTCGAGCCCCGCATTGGGCTATGTGCTGATGGCTCAGAGCCCGGAGCCTGCTTCAGATTCTGCGTCTGCCTCTCTCTCTCTCTCTCTGCCCTTCCCCTGCTCACGCTCTGTCTCTCAAAAATAAATAAACGTTAAAAAAATTTAAAACAAAAACATTGAAAATAGGAATACACACAGTGAAGTATAAACAGATTGGTAAAGACAGATGGATACATTTATACCACTAATAAATTCATGTCTAAAGCATTAGGTCGAAGACCCAAACTTTGATCAGCTTTGTGGCACGGGACTTGTTCTTTGTTCTGGAAGACCGACCCGTGGGGTGTGACACTCTAATCTTTGCCTCGTGTCGTAGCCCTGCGTCGCACCGCCAGGGCCAAGCGCTAGTCGTGATGCTACAGCTTCTGGCCGCGGCCTGCCATCGGTGACGAGCACGTCGCGAGCTGATTCACGCCTGCTCTCCCAGCGTTATTATCTAGCGCCTCTTCACCCCCACAAGTGTCCCAGTTTGGATGACGAACTATACGATCGTCTTGTATGTGCAGTAGACACGTGGCCCTGTGGTCTCCTGAAATAAACAACCTTCCCAGGCACCAAGCGCACCGCGAAGAGCACCGATCTTTTTTCTCCGTCTCCCCCTTTGCCTTTCTGGGAAAATGCTCCCATTACAAACGACCTCTCTCCCTCCAGACCTTCGAGTGTGCCCGCCCACCTTAGAGTGCTCACCCCTCCCCCCCTTTTCTCAGTTCCTGCTTTTCACCTGTGGCTCTCCTTCGCCGTTTTGACCTTCCACAGGCAGCCTCCCCGGGGCGGTTCGAGTCTGGGCCGCCTGGCTTCCTCGTCACGTTTCCGCGTCCCCCACTAGAGCACTCACGTGCTGTCTGCCTTACGAGACTGTGAGCTCCCAGGGGGCGAGGGTCCTGCCTGCCTCGCGACACCAACGGCGTATGTGCCACTTTGGTATTTGCTGAATGAATGCAATTGCTATCATTGTTTTAATTTTTAGTATTCTATACGTCCGACATGCACAAGGCCCAGAGGAAAATTCTCTCCTCGACCTCATCGTCTACCTGCTCTTTATTCTCCCTTTTCCGGCCATGTCTACATCGAACGGCACGGTCGTGTTCCTTTTAGGGTTTTTCCACTGGCTTTTCCCTCTGGAATTCTCTTCCTCTTGATCACCACATGGCTCCCCCTCCCTCATTCCAGCGTTTGTTCTGGTCTTCACTTCTCAGGAAGGGCTTCCCCGACCACCCTATTTAAAGCATCAACCCCTTTCCCCGTACCGACCTCCCCTCCCCCAGCACTCACCGCCTCCTGACACTGTTATAACAAACACACTTCTGTATTCTGGTTACTGTGTATTGCCTGCTTCCCCGCCCTGGAAGGTAGACTCCACAGAGGCAAAGATCACTCTCTGCTCATTGATAACCCTCGAGTTTCTAGAGCTACAATTGGCACATAGTAGGTGTTCAAGAAACACTGATTGTATGAATGAATGAATGAATGAATGAGCGCCATGAACATTTACTGAGGGGGGTTCATTGAATCGGGGGTTTAGAGTGTTCAGCATCAGTCTCAGCCCTCAAGACCCACAATTTCGGCAGAGGAAACAATGGCAACCAAAGCCGTCAATAACAACTTCAAGGCAGGGGCTCAATCCTACAAGCTGGCGTCTTCATCGCACCTCTGACCGGTCACTAGTTCCACACATGCAGCCGGAACGATTCTACCGATGAACTGTCAGTGTGATAAGAACCGACGGTATTCCGAACATTCGCTCTATAGTCTCCCTTGTTCTAAGAACTAAATAACATCTAGCTCCGCCTTCAGAATCCCTGGAGGTAACTCTCAGGGCAAGGATAATCCTGGAAAAGTGCAGCCCAACGTAAATGACTGTCACCGTTGCTCCAAAACCACATCGGCATTAAAAACTTGACTTCCTAATTCTTCTAAGATGTTATAGTTAATGTTTAGAAAAAAAAAATAAAAAAGATTGACGTAAGGAAGGGTAGTCAAAAGTACCACTTGTAACTTTCTGTCCAAGAAAATCTTGACTATCCTAAGAAACCATGTTTTAAAAATACAAATGAGTATATCTTTGTTTAAAAACTGGGGCTAACAGTAAGGCAAACCTTAACGTCCATCAACTGGTGACAGATAAACAAAACGTGGTCCGTCCAGACGGCGGAATCCGATTCAGGACCGACGCATCCTACAACACGGACGCTGACAACATTGCGTTGAGTAAGAGCAATCGGTCACGAAAGATCCGGATGGAATGAGCCCAGGGATGTGAAATGCTCGGAAAAGGCAAGAACGTAGAGCCAGAAAGCGGATTGGTGGTTGCCTGAGGCTGGGAAGAGGGAGGACCGGAGAGAGATTCCTAAGGAGACAGGGTCTCTCCTTGGGGTGTCCCACGCGTTCCGCAATCACATACCAGTGTGCGACCGCACGACTTGAGTGAATATACTAAACACTGTTAAGTTATACAGTTTCAAGGGCGAACTGGATGGGACACAAATATTATCTTAATAACGCTTTTGTAAAAAAAATAATAAGCTAGGGCAAAACAAAGGTAAGTAAGTATCTTTCTGCCCAGCCTGTGTCTTCTCCCTATAGGACGACCCTTCTCTTGCATTTCTCACGTGGGTTACAATCTCCCAGCCCCGGGGCCGACTGTTCCTTCAGGCTCGGTGGACGTCATGCTCAGAGTCCATGAAGGCACTTCTGTTTCTTTTGAAATCAAAAGAAACTGTATTTCATAAGATCCAGCCTTGATCACCCATCTCTACAACAATGCACACAGTTATAAAATACAGTTTTTAACGTGTGTGTGTGTGTGTGTGTGTGTGTAGGAAGGGGGCTTATGTGGGAAAAAGTACCCACAGCTCAGAACGACAGCAATGTGACTTTGCTGGCTCTTGAAAAATCAATATTGGGGCACCTGGGTGGCTCAGTCAGTTGAGCATCCGACTTTGACTCAGGTCATGACCTTGAGTTGGTGAGTTCGAGCCCCGCATCGGGCTCTGTGCTGACAGTTCCAAAACCTGCTTCGGATTCTGTGTCTTCCTCTCTCTCTGCCTCTCCCCTCCTTGCTCGCACGCTCTCTCTCTCTCTCTCTCTAAGATAAATACACAATAAAAAAATAATAAAAATCAAAATTAAACTGTAACCTTTCTTGGAGCTCCTGTTCTCTGGCTTGGGGACTGATGGGGGGACGTCCTGATTTGCTCTCAGACCAGGATGAAGTCAGAGGCACCAAGCGAAATTAGAAAGCTAAACCAAACAGAGTGGAAAAGGTGATCCTGGCCCCGAGCGCTAGCCCCTCGCCGGGCACTCAGGCCCGGGGCAGGGAGCAATGGCATATGAAGCTGGCCGGGCTCCAGTGCCACCAGGCCAGTCGCCAGCACGGTGACCTTGGGCGAGTCCCGTGACCTCTGTCTCCCGCTCTGCTTCCCCTTCTTACTGGAAGCACAGAAACAAATAGTGAAAGAGCATTTTAAAGAGTGAAGGGTCGGTTTAAACAAAAGTTCGCCCTTTGCAGCCCGTGCTTGTTGAAGGTGCCATTCGCGGGGTGAGGGTGGAAGTCCCGAGGTGGGGGGGCCCCACAGGGGCGGAATCTGGCTCCTCGGACCCCCTCAGATCATTTCTTTTCTTTTCTTTTTTTCTGTTTTTAAAATTTATTTTGAGAGAGAAATTTAGAGGAGGGGCAGAGAGAAAGGGAGAGAGAGAGAATCCCAAGTAGGGTCCACGCTGTCAGTGCAGAGCCTGCCATGGGGCTGAGACTCACGAACTGTGAGGTCGTGCCCTGAGCCGAGACCGAGAGTCGGACGCTTACCCAACAGAGCCACCCAGGCGCCCCCAACTCAGATGACTTCTGACCTCCAGAGAGGACAGCAGCACGGCACCGAAGGAACCAGGAGGGCGGAGGAGAAAACCACCGGAGTTTTTATTCCAGTTTTTATTCTCTTCTGAAATTGTTCCCGAAGATCCAAACCTGGCTAGCGAATCGCAGGGAGGTGTCCGCGGCAAGCGTTTCGTGTTTGTTTCTCCGAGGAGAATTCTCCCGAAGCCAAGCCCAAACAGAAAAGGATGAGTTACGAAAAAGACAAAGCGTCAGCAGCTAGGATGCGCCCCGTGTCTGCGTTCCAGGGCACAGCCCGCGGGGTCCTGGTCTCCCCGAGAGAGCCCGTGTCCCAGGAAGTGCCGGCAGGTCCGGATTCACCTGCTCTGCTCGGCCCGGCCGGGCAGAATGATGCGAACACAACACGGAAGCATTGGGGTGTGTGCAGAATCACAGCAAAGAGGCTAACTCTGAGCTCCCAAGTCACACTGTCGACTAAGGTGCAACAAAATTAGATCGTCGTTCACATTTGGGGGTGGGCTGGGCAGGCACCCCAGGAAAGCCTGCCCAGTCTCACTTAGTAGCCCACGAAGATCTCTCTGCCCAGGGATTCTCGCAAACGAGCCCTGATTTAGCAAGTTGGCCGAAGGTCCTGACCAGTAAGACAAGCTGATTAGAACGAGGGCAGGTAATTTGAGTGTTGGCTCTAGATTTAACCTCTTAAGGCCAATGGCTGTGGGACCTTGGGAAGGTCTCCTACCTTCTCTGAGCCTCTGGTTCCATACCTTAATGTTCTGCAACTGCCTGGATCAGAAAAATTCCCAGAGGGGATAGATTTTTTTTTTTAATGTTTACTTATTTATTTTAAGAGAGAGAGAGAGAGCGAGCACAAGCACAAACAGGGAAGGGGAAGAGAGAGAAGGAGAGAGAGAATTCCAAGCAGGCTCCACGGTGTCAGTGCAGAGCCTGATGTGGGACTCAAACCCGCAAACCATGAGACAGATCACGACCTGAGCCTAAATCAAGGTCAGACACTTAACCGGCTGAGCCTTCCAGGCGCCCCCTAGAGGTGCTAGATTTAAAATACAGAATATCGGCACCTGTCCACATGCACCGTATTGGAGTTTCTGGAGCTGGGCCGTGTCTGGGCATTTTAGGCACATTTTCCAGCTGATCCTTATACCAGGCAAGTGGAGAAATGCATCCCTCCCAACACAATGTGTGTGATAACAGCGCCTCCCTCGTGGGCTGTGGGGAGCGTTAAATGAGATTATCGCGTCCGGCATTCAGCGCTGTGTTGGCCCATCGTGAGTCAATACATATCAGCTTTTATCACTGAAAATCATTACTGCCACTTACTTAATATTTATTATGCACCTACTATGTGCAGGGTCCAGGTCAAGGGTTGGCAAACTGTGGCCCCGCGCTTGTTTCTGTGGGATCTGTAAGCTAAGAATGGTTTTCACAGTTTTTTGAATGGTTGGAAAAAATACAAAAAAAAAAAAAGAATATTTCCTGACCTGTGAAAATGTTACGAGGTTCAGATTTCGATGTCCATTAACAAAGTTTTACTGGAACACAGCGACACCTACTCCTTTACAGACTGTCATGGCTTCCGTGCCACATGGCGGAGTTGCTTCGTTATAACAAGACCCATGTGGTCCACAGAGCTGAAAGCATTTGCTGTCTGGCTCTTTACACCCAAAGTGAGAGCTGAACCACCGCTGTAGGAGAGAGTCTTCAGTTAAGGGTCTTGGGTTTCAGGAATAAACAAAGCGTTTTCAAGAGGTTTATGGGCATGATGAAGAAAATCCATTCTCGGATCCTCAATTTCTGTGTGTACTTGTTGCTAACCTTGGTCATTTGGAAACACCCAGGAGAGGGCTCGCCTGCAATAATCTCTACCGAATCAATGCCCAGGGCTGCAAAAGCTCTGGGAGGCCGAGAGAAACAAAGGACAAAATATTGGCATTTACCGTGTTGAGAAGGGAAGTGCTCCATGCCTGGGAGTGAAGTCCCCGGTGGTTTTCGGTTCTTCGCTTCTACCAAAATGGACCCAATTAGTTATGATCAATCATTCTGTGACTTTCTAGCATGTGATTCGGAAGGAATTAAAGTAATTGAGAAGCATCGCCGTAACAATACAATTTCTGTTTCCGTATTCTTATTTATACGAAAGAGACTTCTCAGGGTTTATACCGATTAAAAGGAGAATAACGGAAAATCACGTGTACCTTATTCTAGCAGTTGGTGAAAAAGAATTTTTTTTGAAAAAGGTGATATTCATCAAGGATATATAAGCTGATTAAAAAGTAGACCTATCTGGGGCGCCTGGGTGGCTCAGTCGGTTCAGTGTCCGACTTTGGCTCAGGTCACGATCTCACAGTTCATGAGTTCAAGCTCTGCATAGGGCTCTGTGCTGACAGCTCGGAGCCTGAAGCGTCCTTTGGATTCTGTGTCTCCCTCTCTCTCTGCCCCTCCCCCACTCAAACTCTCTCTCTCTCTCAAAAATAAATAAAACATTAAAAAAAATTTAAAAAAATAGGCCTATCTATCTCATCAAGATATATATTACCAGTAAAATTTAGCTTATATTTAATAATTATTTATCAGAATGTATAATATATTTATGTTATTTACGACATCCCAACAGAAAATATTTCTTTTTTATTTTTAAGTTTATTTACTTAAGTAACCTCTGCATCCAATGTGGAACTGGAACTCACGGCCCTGAGACCGAGCGCGTGAGCTCCGACTGAGGCGGCCAGCCACCCCCCAAAATCATTTCTAGTGATGATTTGATATAGAAACAATGTTTCAAGCTTGGAACTCTATCTAAATAGGTGCAGCCACCCTGGAAAACCCTGCGGAGTTTCCTGAAAAACACTGAACACAGAGCTACCATATGAGCCAGCAATTCCATCTGGGGGTGTTTATCTAAAGAAAATGAAAAAAAAAAAAAAAAAAAAACCCAACCCAAAACACTAGTTCAAAAAGACATCTACATCCTCACGTTCATATCAGTCTTGTTTACCACAGCCAAAGCAGGGAAGCCGCCTAAGTGTCTGTCAGTAGATGAATGGATAATGGATAAATATATATATATATATGGATATTGCTCAGCCATAAAGAAATGAATTCTTGCCCTTCGCGGCAACACGGCTGGACCCAGAGGGTATCATGCTAAGTGAAATGAGTCGGGGAGAAAAAGACAAACATCGTATGATCTCACTTCCGTATGAAATCTGAAATCAACGAATGAACCGACAAGACAGACTCATAAATACAGAGAACGAACTGACGGTTGCTGGACGGGAGGTGGGTGGGGAGTGGACAAATTAGGTGAAATGGATTAAGACGTACATCCTTCCAGTTAGAAAATAAATAAGACACTGGAATGTAACGTACGGCACAGGGAATCCAGTCGGTAATGGTGTAAAAACTTCCTATGGTGACAGACGGCAACTAAACTTGTGAAGGGGACCGGGGATCACTTTGTAATACATATGTAACAAATCGCTGTTAGACGCTTGAAACTAATATAATATTCTGTGTCCATTATACTTCCATCAGAAAAAAAAGCTAGGAGCTGTACGTCTTAGGGAATTAAAAATGTAAATTTCAAATGATATAACCATAGTTCTGTTGCTGAGAAGTAGGAGGAGAAGTGCAAGGACAATTTTTCTAGATTATAGCGTTTGTCATGTTCAAGCCTCTCGGGTCCCCCTATTCTGGAAGCTTCAGAGACTGGCTCTCTCAGTCCGATTAGGCGAGGCGAGTGAGGTGAGTTTCGGCGGCTGGTCACGGATCCAGGGCATTGGAGAACTGGATGAGATTGGTACCAAGCCTTTCCTGTCCGCTAGAACAGACTTTAAAGATCACGGAGGAGAAAAGAAGCTATCTTTCATCTGCCAGGCTATCTTTCATCTGCCAGGGCCAAAGGAGCCCCCACCGAAGTGCCCGTTCTGAGGAACACACTCAAGAAAGCACTCTAACCGAATAAAAATCAGGGCAAAGATGTGAAATAGGGGAAGAGGAAGAGTCATATAAGAAACGAAGGCAAACAATGACCATTGTCACCTTTGGCCAAATCTAAGTGTGTGACGGTAACACCGGAATGGAGACAAACCACAGGACAAAACTGAACGAAAGCTTGGAAGTAAACTCATGAACTGTCTTGGTAAAACTCAGGATTAGGGGAGGGGGGTTGTATGAAGAGATGAGGTTCGAAGGTCTCTCTCTCCTGTCATGGGGGAGGAGACTTTCAGCGGGAGGCTGGGGCGTGGTTAATATTTGTATTTGAGACACCGAGAGAGAGAGATGTAAATTTATTTATTGTTTTAAAATTAAATATTTAATGAGAGAGAGCGAGTGTGAGCGAGCAGGGGAGGGGCAGAAAGAGAGAGAGAATGAGGGAGAGAGAGAATCCCAAGCAGGCTCCATGCCGTCAGTGTGAACTCCTGAACCGTGAGATCATGACCTGAGCTGAAATTAAGAGTCAGACGCTTAACCGACTGAGCCGCCCAGGCGCCATGAGAAATTTAAGTTTAAAAATGATTGGTAAAGCTTGGAAAGTCAACTGTTAGCAGAATAGAGACATTTGCAGGAACTTTCAAGAGGAAAGAGAAAAACTAGAAAAGAAAAGGGAGAAAAATCACAAAGTTTAATAAACAGAAAATATCCAGTAAGACAGAAGTGAATGTACAAATGATAATTCTCCTATCAAAGACAAAAGGAAGCTGATAAAAGAAAGATATCAGGGGCGCCTGGGTGGCTCAGTTGGTTGGGCGGCCGACTTCGGCTCAGGTCATGATCTCGCGGTCCATGAGTTCGAGCCCCGCGTCGGGCTCTGTGCTGATGGCTCGGAGCCTGGAGCCTGCTTCTGATTCTGTGTCTCCCTCTCTCTCTGCCCTTCCCCTTCTCATGCTGTGCCTCTATGTCTCTCAAAAATAAATAAACAAAAAAAAATTAAAAAAAAAAGAAAGATATTAAATAACAGAGTAGACAAAAGTAAGTCAGGTGCATGTAAATAAATATAAAATAGGACTTAGAATATTATTATGACACTATATATAATCTGTACTATTATAACTTAAGGTTAAAAGCTACTGAATGGAAAGAACAGGTATAGAATAAAGGAAAAAAGGTAAAATTGACCAAGAACACATAACAGCCACAAACTCACACTCCGCAAATGACGTTGGGCAAAGTACACTAAAACCAAACGCCCTAGTAGTTATAAGAAAGGCTTGGGTAGCGGCGCTTGGGGGGCTCAGTCGGTTAAGCCTCTCCAGCTCAGGTCAAGATCTCATAGTCTGTGACTCCAAGCCCCACGTCGGGCTCTGTGCTGACAGCCCAGAGCCCGGAGCCTGCTTCAGATTCTGCGTCTCCCTCTCTCTCTCTGCCCCTCCCCTGCTTGCACTCTGTCTCTGTCTCTCTCTCAAAAAAAAAAAAAAGATCAAGAATAATACTTCATAATTACATAAATACATACTTCATAAATACATAAAAATACTTCCTTCAAAATTGATCGAATAGAAAAAACAGAGAGAGGACTGGAGGAATCGAATAGTTCAGTCACCGCGCTTCCTTCAGAGAGACCCGCCAGTCAGAGCGAAACCTGGTCACGTGCACGGCCTTAAAGAAAACTAATAAATTACAAAAAGCATGTATTTCACAGATTACACGCTCATTCGGAACATCAGAAACTGTAATCCCAAGTACAGTTTCACAAATGGTAAATACTCGAATAACAAAAAACGTACCTTTGTATAACTCTTGGAGTCTGTTCCGACAACCCACCAAGCCAAGCGACCCCCCCCCCTAAAGTCAAAATAACAAAGCATCGAGAAATTTATGAAAGAAAGATACTTCATATAAAA
Organism: Paradoxurus hermaphroditus; assembly: GCA_004024585.1. Classification (NCBI taxonomy): domain Eukaryota; kingdom Metazoa; phylum Chordata; class Mammalia; order Carnivora; family Viverridae; genus Paradoxurus; species Paradoxurus hermaphroditus. The sequence goes on from PITB01018245.1 coordinate 9,974, forward strand.
ATCTATAGGGGGGCATCTGGGTGGCTCAGTCAGTTAAGCGTCCAACTCTTGGTTTTGGCTCAGGTCGTGATCGCACGGTTTGTGAGTTTGAGCCCCGCATCAGGCTCTGCGCGGACGGCATGAAGCCTGCTTGAGATTCTCCCTCCTTCTCTGCTCATTCTCACTCTCTCTCTCTCTCTCTCTCTCTCTCTAAAATAATTAAATAGGGGCGCCTGGGTGGCTCAGTCGGTCGAGAGTCTGACTTCAGCTCAGGTCATGATCTCACGGTCTGTGAGTTCGAGCCATGTGTCGGGCTCTGTGCTGATGGCTCGGAGCCTGGAGCCTGCTTCCGATTCTGTGTCTCCCTTTCTCTCTGCCCCTCCCCCGCTCATGCTCTGTCTCTCTCTGTCTCAAAAATAAATAAAAACATTAAAAAAAAAGAAAATAAGTAAATAAACTTAAAAAATTCTCTAGGGATAGGGGCATCATGGACGCTTTGGGAAGACCCCGAAACAGGAAAAAGATTACTGGGCGTCCCGTCTGTTCCGAGCTCTGGGTTACCTCATTCTCGACGGATTAGTGCCTTTCATTGTTTTTGAGATATCTGACAACTTTGTGAGTCACAGAAACGTATAATAATACAAATAATACATCCACGGGAATGCAAATGCACTTTGCCTGGTGGCACGCGGCGGCCGTGGCCCTGGAGACCCTGAGCGGCGGCGCCCGTGTCTGCGGATTCGCTGCGGCATCTCTGATGGGCTGTGTGAGTTTACATGCACGAAATTCCCCTTTGGACCTGTTGTCACCTGTCGAAACCGATTCCCGCATTAGCATTTTCATTAAAAAAATTTTTTTTAATGTTTATTTATTTTCGAGACAGAGAGAGACAGAGCATGAGTGGGGAAGGGGCAGAGAGAGGGAGACACAGATCCGAAGCAGGCTCTGAGCTGTCAGCACAGAGCCTGATGCGGGGCTCGAACCCACGGACAGCGAGATCATGACCTGAGCCGAAGTCGGACGCTCAACCGACTGAGCCACCCAGGCGCCCCCGCATTAGCATTTTCATTGCCTTTCATTCCTTAATATTTTTATATTCGTGTGACCGTCCATGATTTCAACTTTGTAAAACCTTCTCTTTTCCCAGATGTGAAGTCACAACAGAACATCCAGAGCTTTCGACGCTGTCATTATAAAAGGCTGAAAATAAGGGAACTTACGGGAAATTAGAAGAACGAAATAAACTGAAAGAAAAGTAGGAAAAAGAATGAATAAAGAGAAAAGAGAAAAGAGTAAAATGGGGGAGGGTAAGGAAAGAAAATAAAAGCAAGGGCTTTTTACTCTAATATTTTTACTTTTACTTTAATACAAATGGACAATAGATAATCCCTTTGGCAAACTAAGGAGAAGACTGAAAATACAAAAAAAAAAAAAAAATCAAAATGAAAACAGAAACACCCCCCTAGAAACCAGAAGCAATAAGAATGCTGGTTGGGGCGCCTGGCTGGTTCAGTTTGTTGAGCCTCCGACTTCGGCTCAGGTCATGATCTCACAGTTTGTGGGTTTGAATCCCGTGTTGGGCTCTGTGTTGGCGGCTCAGCCTGGAGCCTGCTTTGGATTCTGTGTCTCCCTCTGTCTCTGCCCCTACCTACACCACTTGCACTCTGTCTCTCTCTCTCCCTCAAAAAAAAAAAAAAAAAAAAAAAAAATTAAAAAAAAAGAAAGCTGATAGATCTCCCCCAAATGCCAAAGATATAAAAATAATTATAAGAGCACGTTGAATGGAATTAAAATCTAGACTTGAAATCTAGAGCAAAGCGAATGATTTTTCTTTTGTGAAACAGAAATGACCAGAGGTGCCTGGGTGGCTCAGTCGGTTGAGCGTCTGACTTCAGCTCAGGTCATGATCTCATGGTTCATTAGTTCGAGCCCCGCGTCGGGCTCTGTGCTGCCGGCTCAGAGCCTGGAGCCTGTTTCAGATTCTGTACCTCCCTCTCTCTGTGCCCTTCCCCTGCTCATACTCTGTCTCTATGTCTCTCAAAAATAAATAAACATTAAAAAAAAATAAAAAAAAAAAAAAGAAAAGACCAAAATTGAGCCACATGGGCCATCAGCCCCGCACGGACTGGTAACCGTAGAAAACGTTGGGAAGCTTTGTTCAGGCCGTGCAATGAAAAAGCGCTGCAGCCTACACAGTAAACAGACCATTCCCGAGACAACAAATTTATCGCTAAGTCCCTGAAAAAAGAAGGAAAGAGCCCCCCGCCCCCGCTTATCTTCAGAGCAGCATCACCTACCACGAACAAGCAAAAATCTGCACAAAAAAAGCAACCCAGGGATCAATGGCACTGACGGATAGAGTAGTAAAGCTCTGAAGTGAAATACAGCAAGTGCGACCCAGCGGCGTCAGAAGAATCGGCCAACGTGACCGAGACGGATTATTCTAGGAACGCAAGGTGATTCAGGGCCAGGCTGTACGAATTCACTACCTCCACGTCCTGAAGTGCGAACCCCAAGAAGCTAGGTCAAGACACTCAGAAGGTATTTGATAAAATGCAGCAAACTACCCTGATAAAAACGCTAAGTGAACAGTGCAGAAGAAAGGGACCAAAGTGCTAGAAAAATGACGGCTCAGGAACAGCGTATGTTACATTAGATGAGGAAACTCTGAAGCCACTCACGTTAAAACTGGAGACACGGAGAGACGCTAGCTGTATCAGCTTTGCTGGGAGGCTCAGGCTAATTGCAACTGAACACGAAAACAAAGTGGCAGAAATATTACAAGAGAAAAGAACCTAGAAATGAGGTGACTGTATTATAAATATAATAAAATAAATTATATTTATGGGAGACCAAGAGTTTCTAATAAATACTGTCGATTACTAAGACTTTTTTAAGATTTTATTTTTAGTTATTATTATTATTTTTTAATGCTTATTTTTGAGAGACAGAGAGAGAGAATGAGTGGAGGAGGGGCAGAGAGAGACAGGGACGGAGGATCCGAAGCAGGCCCTGTGCTGACAGCAGAGACCCCGACACGGGGCTTCGAACTCACAAATCATGAGATCGTGACCTGAGCCGAAGTCGACACTTAACTGGCTGAGCCACCCAGGCGCCCCAGATGATTTTAAGTAATCTCTTCCCCCAACATGGGGCTCGAACTTATAACCCCGAGATCGAGAGTCCCACGTCCCGTCTACTGAGCCTGCCAGGCACCCTAGTTAGTAAGAAGTTTTGCCAAGGAAGATCAATATGGGCAAATATATCAAACATAGCTATTCTTTATATGTTTCCAACAAATAATCATTTTGACATGGAAGAAATCCTATTTATAATTACAATAAAATGATACCATAATAAGGAAGCACAGGCCTCGTTAAGAACAGAGTGTATATGAAGAAAACAATGTAGTTTTATTGAATAATGGTGACCACAGGATGTGAATAAAGGTTTTTGGGTGAAGAGTGAGCACGTTTTAAAAAGCCATTTTGTTTATAAGTGCAACGTCACATTGACGCTTTTCTAGTAAAAATTCTCAAAAGGTTTTTTCTGGGAGGGAGAGCTGAGTAGTACCGCACAACACGGCAGTTCATTCGGAAGAAAGAATATCTAAGGATTGCTAAGAAAAGTTTGGAAAAGCACAGCTAGAGGGAGGCTTTGTGATTCTAAAAGGTAGGAAGGTTTATCTGAGAGCTAATATAACGAAATGTGTGCTACCGGCAAGCCAGAGAAGATATTAAGGATCAGCGAGACAAACCAGAGATTCCAGAAATAGATCCACGTGAATTCGAGAACTTTGTCGACAGGCAACATTAGGATTTCAGTTTCGAGGAGAAGAATATTTTATTTAACAAATGGTCCTGGCACACGTGAGCCAAATCCCCGCACAGCTAGGAATTTTCGCTGCAGTCAGTTGCTAATCACAGACACACAACAAAAATATTAAAGGAAAAAAAACAACCCTTTTTTCATCTCAGGGGAAGAGAAGACTTGTCCTAGATAAAACAGGAGCCACAAGGGAAGCGATAGAAGATTCTGACTCTAGAGAAAGAGAGTTCTTTTTGTGTGGTGATGGCAACGCAAGAACAGTCCCAAGACAAAGGACAGGAGGGAAGAAAACTCAGCCATAAGTGACAGACACGGGGTCGCGTCCCCAGTGCCCGGCAAGCCAAGGAGGGAGGTAAGTGAGGGAGGGCGTGGCTGAAGTTCACAGACAAGAGAAACGCGGAGCATCGAGAGTCTATACAGAGATGCCACAGAAACGCGGATCGAAACACCAGCTGGTGAAACGCACGGAGACCGGACAGCTCATTTCCCTCATCAGCTCGACAAAACTTGTAAAGATTGCTAACACTTGGGATTGGTGACGGTGGGGCGCACATCACCCGTGAGACTACCGTTTCGAGAAAATAAATTGAATTCACACAAGTACAAACTACGGACACTCACTGCAACTCTGAAAGCACGACTGAATGTGGGCGACTATACGGGACGTTTACTGTTTCTAACGGCGAACACAAACAGAACAACTTGCACATCTGCGGGCGGGGAGACGGTTGGATGATGCGCAGTGCGTTCCTTCTACGACCCTTTGCTTAAACAGAAGGTTAGAGACAGCCGTATCCGCCCGCAGTACGGTTCCTACACGGAAGAGGAAGAGCAGCTTGCAGAGAGATATACACAGTGTGATACGATTACTAGAAAAATAGGACAAAACCTTTTCTATGTTATTTTTTGAGTCTCAGTATGTTAGTATGAACACGGAGAAAACTTAACGCTACTAATGTCGGGCAGGATGAGAACAGGAAGGGGGCTGGAGATGATTGGCTTGGTTTTTGTACAATTCCGTACAGAGTTTGTTGCAAGGAACCAGTTCCGTTGTGGCGGTTGGTTAAAAATTGGGCGTATGTGTGTATACAGAGGGCAGCAGCTAGCAAGTTGCAAAGACAGAAAAGGAAATGTAACATAATAAACAGAAAATGGTATGTTCAATTCAAACCCAACTCTCTAACTGCAGTGGGAGACACAAATACATAAACATAGAAACAAAGGAAGTCCATCAAAAAAGAAAATCCATCGAATCCATTATGGTCATAATTTTTATGTCTAGGTAGTAAGAAGAATAGTAACTTTAATTTTTTTTTTAAAAATGTTCATTATATTTTGAGAGAGAAAGCATGAGTGGAGGAGGGGCAGAGAGAGAAGATCCCAAGCAGGCTCCTCACTGTCAGTACGCGGCCTGATGCCAGGCTCGAACCCACGAACCGTGAGATCACGACCCGAGCCAAAGTCAGAGGCTCAACCAACTGAGCCACCCAGGCGCCCCTAGCTAAATAGTACCCTAAACAGCTGTCAGCAAGAATTCTAAAGCAGTGAAATTATTAAAATATTAACATAGCGTGCTGGAAGCTTTTTCAATTTCTTACCAAATCCTGGTTAATGACTATATCCATTGCTAACGGGAAAATAAACTGTGGCAACCCCACCACCCCAGAACCTTAGAATTGTGTTCGAAGATTAAGGATCAAAGAAGAAAGAAAGGAGACAGCTTGAACTCTATCGCTGTTTCCTAAGGGAAGCTGACTTTCCTATTTCCAACAGGCAAACCCTGAAGGTTCTGTATCGCCATTTTGTGTATTTCCGTGCTTCGTTATCGGCGGAGAAAAAGGGGGGAGGGTAACATCTTTATGTAAAAACGAGCTGACCTGCGTGAGAATTTTATGTTTGCGTGCCAGGAAAGTCAACGTGGTGAGGACTCTGGTAAACATGTAAGTGTTTTGGGGGCACTTGGGTGGCTCAGTCGGTTGAGCATCTGACTCTTGATTTTGGCTCAGGTTCACGAGTCCGAGCCCTGCTTCAGGCTCCGCACTGGGAGCGCAGAGCCTGCTTGGGATTCTCTGTCTCCCTCTCTCTCTCTGCCCCTCCCCTGCTTGCTCTCTATCTCGCTCTCTCAAAATAAATACATAAACAAACATTAAAAAAAAAAAGTTAGGGCACCTGGGTGGCTCAGTTGAGCGTCCGATTTGGGCCTCGGTCATAGTCTCGTGGTTTGTAAGTTCGAGCCCCACATGGAGCTAACGGTGGTAGTGCGCAGCCTGCTTTGGATCTTCTGGCCCCCCCTCTCTCTGCCCCTTCCCTGCTTGCACTTTCCTTCTCAAAAATAAATAAAAATTTCAATAAACAAATAAATCTTTAAATGAATAAAGTTAAAATATGTGTTTTTGTAACACCGCAAACATGTTTCTCTCACAAGAGAAAACTGCTCTCCTCACCGATCCTTGCTGATACTCTGTGAAATCATGTTTCATTCATTCACTGTGTATTAAGAGCCCACCATGAGTTGAAGATCATGCCAGAGGCTGGAAATCAGAGGTAACCACCCTACAGGTCACCCTAAAGTCTTTGGGTGGAAGCGAGCAAGAGTCTAGCTTGCTCTCTGGCGCCACCTACTGATCAAACGTAACCTTTAAATTTCCCTTTCCTTTGTAGAGCCTGGGCTTTCCAAAACCCCAAGTGCTTTCCCAGTCCCAACCCTCTGGTCCCTGGGACTGCACGTATGTGGATATTTAAAACAATGGCATCCGAGAAAACTATCCTAAACGTAAGTAGGAACTCACACCGCATCTGCGTCTCAACAGAAATGTCAGGTCCGTCCATCTCAGGTTTCAAAAGGGGTCTATAGTTGGGTCACTTTGGGCACCATGCATACTTGAGTGGACTGGTAAGTGGGCCAGATGTTTGTATAATAGTTATCAGAGGACTAAAAGCCTCTGCTTCCTCAAATTCTCTTTAGTTATAGGATAATTTACACCCCATCATGCCCCAGTCAAACTGTGACTCTAAAGAATCATTAACATTCAGTATATTGTGTCCACATATCAATTTATTAGGAAACCATTCCTTTTTTTCTCATTAGCACTAAACATTTTTTTTTTTTTTTTGGTGGTGGGAGGGGGGGAGGTCCAGTATCCATGTAACAGGATGTAGAAAATGGTCCTCACACCAATAGACTTGTATCCATGTACTAAAACACTAACAGCCCAAACTGGAGGGAGTTTGGTTCACTTAAGAGAGGTTGGCAAGTCCCATCTCCTACACGAATTCATTGAGGTTGGAAAAAAACCCTTCTCCGAACTGGGAAATGAAGCTGAACAAACCAAATGATTCCGCAACTCAACGCGTTTCATTCCAACCCCTGACTGGAATCATCTTGGGAACATTTCAGAATCCGAGGACAGTTCTAACTCGGCGATTCAGAGTCATTACAGCATTAGAAAATCATAGTAAGCAGTATAAAATTACAATTTATTACGAGGGGGAGGGGTTTCACCACAACCCTTAAAAACCTGAAGAGCAAACGTCTCACAGAATTCTATTTACGACTTCCTGTTCGGTCAGGCCTTTTCTCCCTTTCTTTCCGCGATTCAGTCCTAGTCTGGTATGGAATCCGCGGGGCAGAGCAAGGCGGGGTGGGCCCCCCCTTGAACCACGGAGTAGCTCTGCTTGGGCAGTTCCTGCTGGGAAGAGGAGGAGAAGATGGGCGGGGCCGCGGCGGCCACCGCGATGCTCTGACCTCCGTCGCTCACCACGGTCACTTCGGCCGTCCCCTCCTGAATCAAAGCGTTCAGGCCTTCGAAGTCAGTGCACGTAATACCCGAACTGGTGATGAAAGTCTGGTTGCCGGAGCCTTCCGGGGGGCTGCCCGGGGCCGTGGGGATGAGCGTCTGGTGCAGCGCGGCCCCGTCGGCCTGGTCGGGAGCGGCCAGCAGCACCGCCGGCTGGCTCAGCGCGCCCGCCTCGGCCGGGCACCCCGGGGGCGGGGGCGGGGCGATCAGGTTGACCTGGCGCAGGATCTGCAGCCGGCCGCTCCCCGGGAGCTCCTCCGGGCCCTGCGCCACCAAGGCGGGGGGCACGATGTTCACGGCGGCCGCCGCGGCCTGGATGATGGCGTTGGCCTGCGGCACCTGGTGGCCCACGATGATCTTGACCCGGCCCTCGCCGAACTGGGGCACCGGGCTGGGCTGCAGCGGCACCTGCAGGGGGCCCACGGCGAGCGGCGCGGCCGGCTGCTTGCCGGGGTCGATCTGGAACTGCAGGACGGTCACGTCCGAGTTCTTACTCTCGCTGTACTCACTGTGCTGCCTCTTGTGGCTGCGGAGCGAGTCCTCGCGCATGAACGAGGCTTCGCAGATGTCGCAGTGGAAGGTCTTCTTGGCGTCCAGCTTGGCCACCTGCCGGCTGCCCTGCCGGCCCGCGTCTCTCCTCTCCAGGGCCTCGGCCTTGACCGCGTCCCCGTGGAACTTCTTCATGTGCTTGCTCAGGTTGCTGGGCTGCTTGGTGTCGAAGCTGCAGTGCTGGCACTTGAACGGGCGGTCGGTGCAGTGCACGCGCTCGTGGACGCGCAGCGCCGCCTTGCTGGAGCACGAGTAACTGCACTCCGAGCACTTCTCCGGGTGCTCCGACTGGTGCACCCGGCTGTGCTTGCGGAGCGTGGCCTTGCTGTCCCCCAGGAAGTCGCAATGCGGACACTTGAAGTTATTCCCGCTGTGCTTGATGCGGATGTGCGACTTGAGGTTGCCCTTCATGGTGCAGCGGACATTGCAGAACTCGCACTTGAAAGGCTTCTCCCCCGAGTGCACGCGCATGTGCCTTTTCAAGTCCGAGCTGATTTTGAACTTGGCGCTACAGAGCCAGCACTGGAAGGGGGCGTCGCCTGTCAACACAAGGTGAGTTTCGATAAGAACAGGCAGGCAACAACCACAGCGGATCCCCCCGAAGCACACACCAGAAAATCGCTTATACCGAGGCGGGCGGGTGGAGACCTTCTAACCGCAGCTGCTAGCCGCCCCTGGGGGGGGGGGAAGGGGGAGGCGGGGGAGGAGTCGGGGCTGCTTTTCCTTCCCCAAACCTGAACCGCCGGGACCGTGATAAACCCCACAAGAAAAACGGGAGCTTGAGAAGAGCTAGTGAACTGTCCCAGATAAAAGAGTGTTTGTGCACATACTTCTGTTCCTTAAAACCATCCAGCTATGGCTCATTGTGCTACCGTGCCCACTCTGCTAGTTAATGGTTCACACTTGTGTCAATTTTGCATAATCCGTTGATTCTGATTGAGTTACATGTCGTCACAGATTCGAGGACACGTTCTGGAATCAGCTCCATGCTCACTCATCAGAACAGTCTTTATAAAGCGATTGAAACGCCCGGCTTATACTTCGTGCAGATTTTTATTAATAAAGACGTGTTTATTGCGCCAAATTTATTTATCCCACATTGCCCGCTGCGTTCTTTGCTTGTGAAGTTACGGAATCCAGCTGCTTGGTTTATTTATTTATTTTTATTTTTTTTATTGGTGTTCGCTGAAAGATGAGCAGGGGAGAGTGAAATTGCAAACATCTGAGTGCACATGGTATTCCGAATTTATTTCCTCAGCGAATGGCAAGTCCAAATCATCTAAGGCACTGACAAGTCAAGCGAATGGGTGACCCCTGCCCATTTGATTACTGGTTAAGCAAGCAAAGCAGCAGCTAACATTCTTCGGTTGCTTCCAGGGTGGCGCTTTGCAGAGCACTCCACGAGAATGGTCTCATCTGATGCTCCCAACATTCCCACGAGGTGGGGACTACTGTCACTATTATTGCTAACACTACTGTAGCGATGAGCCCTCGGCAGACTACATAACTCGTTGAGGGGTACACAGCAGGGCTTGGAGTGGAACCAGGCTGACTCCGGAGCTGGCACTCTGAGACGCCGGGTGATTATCTGTGCACTGGGCTGCTGTTTGCTTTCTCAGGCCATAAGCTCCAAGAAGGCCTAAAACATCGCCACGAGCTGCTGATTCATAAACATGAAGGAGTAAAGATGGCAGGGAGCGAATGTAACGAGCTTCTAGAAGACTAAGCTTGAGCCTAAACAATGCTTTGTGTGGCTACACACGCCTGAGATCACGCACTCTAAGCTCTGGCACAGGGAACGGCAAGCTATAGCCTGTGGGCCAAATCCTGCCCACAGCCTGTTTTTATAAATAAAGTTTTATTGGGATCTCGCCACGCCCATTTGCTTATGGCTGCTTTACGCTACGAAGGCAGAGGTGAGCCACTGTGACAGAGGCTGTGCGGCCTGAAAACCCTCACACATGTACTCTGTGCCCTTTTATGGAGAGTTTGCGGACTCCCGCCTCGGAATGTCATTCTGAGCCTCTTTGATGTACCAACTCTTTTTTGGCAGGTTAGTGAAACCCATGGGCCCTTTCTTAGAATACTGTTTAAATACACGAAGTAAACTAAAATAAAAATCAATGGGAATATGAAAGAAACCAAATATACTGAAATAGTTACTTAAAAAATTAAAAGAAAAAAATTCATGATACGGCAATGCGTGTGCTTTATTAAAATCTTGGTTTTTAATTTAAAGTGATCTCTACACCCACCGTGGGGCTCGAACTCATGACTCTGAGATCATGGGTTCAACGCTCCACCGGCTGAGCCAGAGCCAGGCGCCCCTAAGCGTGTGCTTTATTAATGCATTAAGTAAGAAGATCTAGCCGCGGGTCTAGAACTATAATAATTCCTAAATAGAGAAGAGCATAAAGGACACGTTGATCTGCCTCCAGCAAGTGTCATGAAAAGCCCTGTGATTTCTCCCGGCAACAAGTCACACGTGCGATTCTCAGATCGGCTGCCTTTTTCGTAACTGAAGGACATGGCACATTTCAATACGGTTCGCGAAAGTGGAGGGGGAATTTGTTCCCCATCCGCGTCCACGGGCCACCTAAATTTTATGCATGCACCACCGCGTGGAGGTATCTGTGGACCCAGAATCCCTGCTTCAGAAAATGCTACTAGGTTTTCCAGTTATATCCTTGCCCTAATTAGTGACAGCTTGCCTTTTTTGTTTGTTTGTTTTTAAGCCATCAGCCGTGGTGAAACCCAGAAACACCGATAACCAAATCTCACCGCTGAGTTGCGGAGTTTAACAGAACTTGTTTTTTTTTTTTTTTTTAATTTTTTAATATTTATTTACTTTTTGAGAGAGAGTCTCAGAGACAGAGGCATGAGCAGGGGAGGGGCAGAGAGAGAGAGAGGGAGACACAGAATCCAAAGCAGGCTCTGGGCTCTGAGCTGTCAGTACAGAGCCTGATGTGGGGCTCGAACTCACAGACCGCGGGATCATGACCTGAGCCGAAGTTGGATGCTTAGCTGACTGAGCCGCCCAGGCGCCCCTAACAGCACTTGTTGATATGAAAGCAAAGGTTTTAAATCCTTTCGTCGTCTTTTTCTTCTTTTTTTTCCTTTAACCACAGATTTCTTTTTTTTAAATTTTTTAAAAGTTTATTTAATTTTTGAGAGACAGAGCATGAGCGGGGGAGGAGCAGAGAGAGAGGGAGACAGAATCCGAAGCAGGGTCCAGGCTCTGAGCTGTCAGCACAGAGCCCGATGCGGGGCTCGAACCCACAAACTGTGAGATCATGACCTGAGCCGAAGTGGGCCGCTTCACCGACTGAGCCACCCAGGTGCCCCGATTTAACCACAGATTTCTTAACCGAGGCGTACTGGTCAGCAACTGCGCACGGGACCATACGCTCTCCGAAGCCAGTGACCACCTTCACTCCCGCCCTCGCTGAGATCCTTGAGGTGTCTAGGACCTGGTAGAGGCTTCATGAATGCAGCCGAACTAATAAGCAACTGATATATTTAAGCCGACAGCTCTCTCTCGAGTTTAGGTTGCCGCTCAAACCACTGAGGACGTAGCCTCATCTAAGTGATGAAAGGGTAAAAACCAAATCCTATTAATTTTACAGTTTGTAAACTCTTAGAACTGCCCCAGATCTAGAAAAGGGGATCGCGTTCTGCGGAGACATCACACAAATGGCGCGCGTTTAAACTTTTAGAAAATTCCCCTTTTCTACGCCAATTTGAAGAGCTCCTATCGATGGTGAGTTTATCTTTCTAAGTAAAAAGGATTCTGGGCCACTTTCGGAGGTGAATCCTTCAGCTCTTAACTTAGGCTGCGGAGATTTCTGAAGAAAACGAGAGGGCCGCCAGTTATGCCGATGTCTTAACTTGCTGTAATAGATTACAAAAATTGTTCCCGAATCTCGCCACCTCTCCTTCCTCCCTGGGGCTGCGACCTTTGCCAGGCGCGTGATCGTGCGTGGTCTCCCGACACAGGGCGGGATGCCCTGCCATGACCCTCGACAACCACGTCATTAGATTTGGCTGGCGGTATGTTCACTCGGCTTGATGCGCATCAGGGCTCACAATGCGCTGTGCGTTGGGATTTGCTTGCCTGCACCTCTGTCCGCCATCGCCGTGGGAAGATCAAGGCTGGCTCAGCCCTGGTCCCGGGAGGGGGATGACAGAAGTGTGCAGGAGCGCTGGATTCCAGCAGCCAAGACCGGTGGACACATGGCCCATGGCGAGCAGATTCTCAGACACATAAGTGAGTCCAGTTAAGATCAGAATTGCTGAGGTGACACGCGGCTGATCCCCGGCACGTGAACAGAGAAGGCATGTTGTCATCCGCTGAAGTTCTGTGGGGTTATTTGTTACGCGGCATTATTGTGATGACAGATAGCTGATGCAGATATTGGTATCAAGAAACAGAATGCTGCCATAACAAAACTAAAATGTGTAGCATTGGCCTTGGGACGGGGTGGCAGGTAAAGACGGGAGACGTGGCAGGTGCACACTGTTTAATGGCAAACATTTGGTAAAACTGTCACCTATAGTAACTTAGAAGACAGAGAATACACCTCCAGAATTGTGAATTTGAGCAAAGTGATCAGTGCTGGGCAGAACCGTGAAAGCGTCTTAGTAGGATGAGGTCCTATAAGGAAGAGACGAACTCGCAAAGGAACTGGCCTTTTTCCAAATGGAATTCAGAGAGCACACAGAAAACCAAAGATGGGCTGGGTCAGATGAAATTTCTCATCTCCAACCAGCAAAAGGATTTCAAAGTAAGACAGAAGCCCGGGGACAAAGATCAGATCCAGGGAAGTGATCTGGGGGGCGGGGAGAGACTGAATGATAAATGAGGGGTGTCGACGTGAAGTAAGGCTTGTCGTTAAAATCTCCGAAAGAATTATGGTGGCGCCAAGTAGGTCCTCCCGCTGGACACAGATTCCTAGGAATCTCCAGGGATTCAACGGCAGAAGGTTTTACGCCAAAAGTGCCTACAGTTGGGTTCAGAGGGAAAGAGAGTCTCTGAAAGAATCGTGCGTGTGGCTTTTCGCACAAAGGTCCGCAGGAAACTCACAAAGTGTTGCCACGGCTCTACCAGCAAACCTGTCCCCGCCCTAGACTCAAAGAGCCTACCTCTGGGGAGGCAGGAAGCAGGCCGAGAAAGTTCCTCAAAGGTACGTTTTCCACTGCGTTTCAGAAGTGGCTCAGGCAGGTGACAGGAAGGGTGCTGTGGGGAGAAGGGTCGGGAACCAGGGAGCTGAGCCAAGGCCCAATCAGGAAACATTCCCTGTCCCCAGAGTGAGGGCACCTGGGGACGTCTGCCCAGAGGGGTCTTGGAAACTGTGAAGCGGTGACTGCCAAGCCCTCCCCGTCCTCCCGCTTCGGACAGCGGGGTTGCTGGAATCACCCGGGCCCTGTCTCGCCAGGGCACACTGGGAACGTAGGAACACACGACTGGTCTTTTCACTCCAAAGGTCTCCAGGTTAAGGGCAGCCATAACCAGACCTGGTGGAGACCGCAGGATCCTGTCTTTCGGCTTGACCCTGTGACTGGGTGTGACTTACGTGGCTCTCGGGAAGGCATGTCAGGGATGTGAGTGACGGTGCGGCGGACTACGGATGTTTGCAAACATGACCCCAATTCTCTACCCTTCCTCCTATCTCTGGCCTTCGTCACGTAGCCTGGTGGTGACTCCCATTGTGGTGAGCCCGGTCCCATCCATGACACCAGGCCCCACCACACAGCCTGCTTCCGCCAACGGGATGCAAGCGGAGGCTGGATTGGGGCTTACCCCCTGGGGAATGCGTGCTTGCACCCTGCCTGTCGTGAGAAGGACAAGCCTGGGGTAGCCCCCTGGTCCCCGAAAGAGGAGGAGGGGCACGTGGAGCGGAGCCTGACCGCCCCGGCTCAGGGAAGCGGACAGCCGGCAGATCCCCAGCCGCGATCCGCGGACAGTCACCCGGCCTGTCCCCACACGTGTGACTGAGCCCCGCCAAGATCAGCACGGGGTCCAGCCAGCCGGCTAGGCCTGCAGTACGTGAGCAATGAATGCTTATTATAACACGCCCCTGAGGGTTTGCAGCGGTTGTTACGCGGCATCATTGTATCGGTAGCTAACTGATCTACTTGCCCAAAGGAAAACATACATAATCGGTTAAGTTACCTACTCTGCTGGATTCTTCCACGAAGCTGTGCCCAGGCTGAGCTAATCCGAGCATGCTTCAAAGAGGATGGAAATAATACGGAAGCTGTGCGGAAATGGATTCAAAGTGCATCGTTGATATCTGTATCTCTATTTCATTTAGCTCGCCTCCTCAGTCAAATGGCTCAGGAGCGAATAAGGTATAAAGTCACAAAAAGATAAACGTAAGGTTATAAACTCCATGTTCCTCCCCCTTGGACGGAGCAGAGGCGTTTCTGGGCGGACGAAAAGCAAACCCGCAGACACTGCAACGACCACACGCCCCCGGCTCGTCCGCCGAGCGTGTGCGTCGGTGCTCGGGGGAGCCTGTGACTCCGGTGACGGGGAGAGCCGCGCGGGGGCCTACCTGTGTGGGAGCGCAGGTGCACGGTGAGCTGGCTGGAGTTGCGGCTGGCGTAGGGGCAGATCTGGCACTTGAAGGGCCGCTCGTCCGAGTGGATCCGCAGGTGCTTGTTGAGGCTGCTGCTGTCGGCGGCGGCGTAGTCGCACGTCTTGCACTTGTAGGGCTTCACGCCCGTGTGGCAACGCATGTGCGTCTTCAGCTTGTCCTTCCGGCTGAAGCACTTGCCGCAGACTTCGCACTTGTGGGGCTTGTCTCCTGCAAACGCACACACACGCGCGCACACGCACGGATGGCGTCAGAGAACGGCGGTCAGTCTGCGGCCATTCCACCCTGAGCGCGCCCGACCGCGCCTGACCTCGGAGGCGAAGCAGGGTCGGGCCTGGTTGGGGCTCGGATGGGAGAAAACGATACCGAAAAAGAAAATGGCTCATTTCCCACTGCCTTCTGAGGAGAGTAACACTCAATCACCGAAGAACATTTAGAAACACTCGGAAGACCCCAAAAGGTACAGAGAACATTTGCAAAGAGCTGACTAACATGTCGAGAGAAGAGGGTTACTTCTATTTATTTTTTAATGTTTTATTTACTTTTGAAAGGGAGACTGAGCATGAGCAGGGGAAGGGCAGAGAGAGAGACAGAGCGTGAGCAGGGGAGGGGCAGAGAGAGAGAGGGAGACACAGAATCGGAAGCAGGCTCCAGGCTCTGAGCTGTCAGCACAGAGCCCGACGCGGGGCTCGAACTCACAGACCGCGAGATCATGACCTGAGCCAAAGTCGGTTGCTCAACCGACTGAGCCACCCAGGCGCCCTAGATTTCTTCTATTTGTCTATTGGGGTTTGCTAATTTTTCCTACATTGAATAGGAGTTCCTTATTGCTTAGACGCAGAGGGTGCCTCGAATTTCTAAAGTACAGCTGCGTAAAATAAGAAACTCTGTGAGGTCCCGCTCCATTCCCTCCTGTTCCCTTTCGCTCACAGACACGCCCTCACAGGCAGAGGCTCTTTTGTTTTAGCAGCTTAAAACCTATACGCACTAAGGCACGTGCCAACTTACCACCATTGAACAGCTGCTAATTTTTTGATGGAGATCTCTCCATTTATTTCTGTGCATATGTGTGTGGTTTGGGTACAAAAAACTCCTTGGCTAACATCAACTTGAATACGGTTTGAAAGGCACCGGGACTCTCAACGACGTCCCTCAATCCTATCAACGACTGGGATTAGCGCCCACGACTGTCTTGCGTTCTGAGCCAAAGGCGACAGTGCCTCCCCGCTGGCTACTCTCCTGCACTTAAAATAATGTCGATCATCTCTTCATATCGTTAAATATCTACGACGCGACGTTTCAGGCTGACGTGTTTCGCTGTGTGGCTGGAGTCTAAATTGCTGAATCAGCTCCCTACCTGGCCACTTGAAACCGATAAAGCAGGTATGTACTACTGAGGTGGGAAGGTGACCATATTAAATGCAAACCAGCAATTTGCAGCGATGGTACGTATAATATTAACACCATCAAAGAGGGGAAAAGTAGATTCTGTGTGTTTTTAGGTCTAGTATAGGTATGCCAGACTTTAAGAATAAGACACAGGACACTATTAAGACTGGCGACTTTGGGTCTATATTGGGTAAGGAAGAAAGTGGGGAGTGAGTCAGGGTCTCCCTTTTTACTTTATCTTCTAAATATGACTTTTGGCCAAATTGTAAGAAGCCAAATACGAAAATCAATCATCAGTCAAAGCTGATCACTCTCATCTTAGAGCAAACATCTGGGATTTAAGAATATATCTAGGGGTGCCTGTGTGGCTCAGTCAGTTAAGCGGCCAACCAGCTCAGGTCATGATCTCATGGTCTGTGAGTTCGAGCCCTGCGTCGGGCTCTGTGCTGATGGCTCAGAGCCTGGAGCCTGCTTCGGATTCTGTGTCTCCCTCTCTCTCTGCCCTTCTGAGGGTTCACGCCCTGTCTCTATGTCTCTCAAAAATAAATAAATAAAAAAAGAATATATCTAAAAGGGTAGGAAAGAGGGGCGCCTGGGTGGCTCTGTTGGTTAAGCCTTCGACTTCAGCTCAGGTCATGATCTCACAGTTGGTGACTTAGAGCCCCAGGTTGGGCTCTGTGCTGACGGCTCAGAGCCTGGAACCTGCTTCCCATTCTGTGTTTCCTTCTCCCTGTGCCCTCTACCCGCTCATACCCTGTTTCTCTTTCTCTTTCTCTCCCACTCTCAAAAATGAAACATTAAAAAAGCAAAAAAAAAATAAAAGAGTATGAAAGATTCTAAGTTTATTATTGAAAGTATCTGTCATCAAATTTAAAAATGCATGAACAATAATTTCTCAGCTGCTGGTTAGCTCCTGTGGCGGCGGTCCTCGGGATCCACCACACCGGGAAGGTGCCAGAAGCTGGTGAAGAAGGACGGTCTCAGGCCAGCGAAGAGCCTGCTATGGTTACTCCCGGCCACGCCCTCCTCTCCGAGAGTACCTAAGGTAAGGGTACCTTCTCATCAACTCTCCGCCTTGGAGACGCTGCAGTCACATAGAAACTATCCCACTGGGGCGCCCGGGGGGCTCAGTCGGTTAAGTGGCCGACTTGAGCTCAGGTCATGATCTCGCAGTCTGTGAGTTCGAGCCCCGCGTTGGGCTCTGTGCTGACGGCTCAGAGCCTGGAGCCTGCTTCGGATTCTGTGTCTCCCTCTCTCTCTGCCCTTCCCCTGCTCACACTCTGTCTCTATGTCTCTCAAAAATAAATTAAAAAAACATTAAAAAAATTAAAAAAAAAAAAAAAAAGAAAGACTATCCCACAAACCCAGGCTTGGCTAGCCGCGTGTATACGGTTTTCCCTAAAGATCTGCAGGAACAGACCCAAGGGCATTGCTTCGCTTAGGTATTTATCTAGGTATTTATCATGCTTCCTCAATCATCCTTAATGATTAGAGCACTTCACTCTGACGATGTTGAACTGCTTGACTGATGGCGTTCCCATCAGACCCACCTGGAGAGGTCCAGTTTGCTCCCTCAAGAGGGCTTACCAATACTTGAGACTTAATAGCATACCATGCCACTAACTGGAATAAATCCAAGTGCTGTGACCCCGCGGGGTTGGGGAGAACATGATGAGGACCTCACCGCAACAAGGCAATCCTGGCCGCGGCCAACGAAGTTCAGAAATCACTGCTGGATATTTCATCTTCCAAAGGCTGAGGCTAAAGGGCAGACTTTGGGCAATTAGTGACACCCCAGCTAACTTTCAGTGTACCCCTATCTTATACACATTAAAAAAAATTTTTTTTTAATGTTTCTTCTTTTTTTGAGAGACAGAGAGAGAGCACAAGCAGGGGAGGGGCAGAGAGATTGGGAGGGAGACACGGAATCCGAAGCAGGCTCCAGGCTCTGAGCTGTCAGCACAGAGCCTGATGTGGGGCTCGAACTCGTGAACTGCGAGATCAAGACCAGAGCCCAAGTCGGACGCTTAACTGACTGAGCCATCCAGGGGCCCCTCTTATACATACTTATAGTCTCTGTGTTCATACTGTATCATCTGAATTATGAGTATCTAAGACTTTGTTAAAAATAGTCTAAATGCATTCCTTCTCCATTCAGAAAATTTGGGAGACATTAAAATATGTATTAAAATTAAAATCACCAGAAATAATCATGTTTTTCTTTTTCCATGCATCACTTTTTTCCTCTCCTTTTACTTTGTTTTTAAGTAATCTCTACACCCAAGGTGGGGATCGAACCCACGACCTCAAGATGAAGAGTCACACGCTCCACCGACCGAGCCAGTTAGGCCCCCCATCAATCTTTCCCTCTTTTTTAAAAAAGTCTTTATCACTTAAGTTGCACCTTCAGAATGGCAAAAAATAGCACACACACACGCTGTTTCCAGTGATACGACGTAAAGACACGTAAATAAAAAAATTTGCTGTTCTTCCCTATCGATCATCACACACACACACACACGCACGCACGAGTGTGGGATCACCTCAAAATGAGAATACGTACATTTAAATTTTAATTAATTCTAGCTGACTGAACCTCAAAAATGGCTGTAGCAGTTCACGTTCCCACTAGCTAAGTCTGCTCATAGCTGTTCTAACACCGGATGTTATTGCTTGAAACATTTTCTGCCAAAACCATGTGCGGAAATAGCATCTTATTTTTATTCAATTTGTATTTGTATTTCTGTGACGACCAGCGAGGTTCTGTGTCCTTATCACATGGCTGACTTGTCTGGACCCCCCCGGCTCCTGGCACAGAATACACGTTCTGGGCACACGTACCAAAGGGATGTTCCTTACCAGTGTGAATTTTTAAATGGCGCTCCATGTCCTTCATGCCGTAGGCAGTCTTGAATTGGCAACCTTACAAAGGCAAGAAAAGACTAATTATAAAGGGAAACAAAGTAACTTAAGGGTGGAGAAGCCTGGTGGAAGCTTTCTTAACCAAGTGATGAAAGCTAACCCCACAGTAAACAGGACAAACAGGGATCATGTGCCTCCTGATACGATGCACCAAGGAGGACATATAACCACTTCTGTGCTTCCTGTCTGAACTGCAGTACGCCAATCTGATCGTGAAGAAATATCGGACAAACCCAAACTTGAGGAACGTTTTACAAAATAACTGGCCTGTACTTTGCAAAAATATCAAGGTCATGAAAGACAAAACTTTTGGATTAAGGGAAACTAAAGACGGATGAAAACACAAATCAACCTGTGATCATGAACTGGATCATAAACCAGGAGAAAATGTTTTCTTTTGATATAGAGTACATTAGTGAGAAACTGGTGAGATCTTAATAAGGTCAGTAGTTTGATAATAGTGTGCATAAATGTTAACTTCCGTGTATAAATGTTAACTTCCTGATTTTGATGAGTGTACTGTGGTTACATAAAAGAATTTCCTCGGTTCTAGGAAATAAAAATTGTGGTATTTAGGGGTAAAGGGACATCATGTCTGCAAATGACTCTACAATAGTTTTGGGGGAAAATATGTATATATAGAAAGAATGACGTAGCAAATACAATGTATTAACATTTGGGAAATCCAGCTGAAGGGCATACATACATTTTTTTGTACTATTTTTGCAACTTTTCTGTAAGTCTGAAATGATTTCCAAATAGAAATTTTGGCTTTGTTTTGTTTTTCAAGGAAACGACAATCTTTCTGGATGTCTTTGTAAGCTATCGCACAGGGAGAAAAATTCATGGTCACCGGGATACTCGTGAGTGTCATTTCAAAGGCCCGTGGCTGCAAAAGTCTTAGAGTAACCAGGGACAGCGAGAGAGAGGCCATGTATGATATTGTAGCGCTGTGGGGCTCTGAGTTTTAAGCCGGGCACTTTGGAGCGCGTCCATGTCCCGTTGCCCAATTCACGGGCCAGAGCCCTGCAATCTGTTAACGTCACACCCTTTGCACGAGCAGGACCCGACACTGCCTTTACCTGGATAGCAACAGTTAAGCCTTTTCTGAGCAGGTGGGGCTGCGGGCTTTTTGGCACGTGACTTGGCAGGGAGAGAGATGACAGTGGCCGTCTGGTTTTCATTGCTTTCCGTGGGCAGATACGTTTGATAGCCATGTTCAAACACAAATTCTGGAGCTGAAACTAAAAGATAGGATGGTTATTAGTTCTCATCATATGAATACCCGACAGCTCTTCCCTTTGCCTACCTTCTTCTCTAGAGAATGAACAGGCTAAACTCCTTTCCCAGTTTCCTTTGCTGCTTGGGATGGATCCTGGGGCCCTATTCTCGCCCGTGAGACACTAGAGAACATGTGTGGAGGGGCTTCTGGAAAAGATTTTCTTCCTGAGTTGAAAATAAAAAAAAGAGGCAGTAGAGGAAAGCTCATTTTTACTGTCCTCCTTGTCCCATTTTCCATCTTGGGACTTGCTGGAGTAAGGATGTGATGCCTGGATCTGTGGCAGCCATTCTGCGACCATAAAGGGAGAGCAAGAAAAATCTCATGTTGAGCCAGAACTCTGGTGACTACCCCAATGTAGACTTCTTAAGTAAACAAGAATGTCCCTTCATTCATACCAGGCAAGCTTTCTATGATCTCCGGCCAAATGCTTTTGGTACTTCCCTAAGTTTTATCACAAAATCCTAAAAAGCAACTGAGAGGAAAATGATCAAAGGAATTCTGGCCCAAACTACAAGTACTCTCTAAAAACATAAGTATTCCTAAAAAAACAAGACAAAACAAAACAAAAAACAAAACAAAAAAACCCCAAAAAACAAAAACAAAACTCCTGGTATTCTTATTGAAATTTTCAGGAGAAGAAAAGAGACCGAACATCTTTATCATGTTTATCACCATAAAAAATAAAGCAGCAGTCTCAAATTTCCTTTCCTGCTTATGAAAACTTTGGTGACTAGTTCGTTTACTAAAGTTACGGTTTTGGGTCTGGAAATATCTTCTTCCTTTATTACACATCATTTGTCACAGCGGGATTTGGTTTCGCAGGAAGAGCCCACATGACCAACGGCCAGTCTGTTCACTGGGTGAATTTTTCAGGCTGAGAGGTCCGAACGGTGATGAAATTGTGAAATCACTGAATGACTTATTTTCGGTTTCTTTGTCAAACGACAGGAAACTCAGGCTTCTTATCTCCACCCCTAGAGGAGTTTCGGCAGTGACAGCATCATTGATGCAAGCCCAAGGACTCCTGGGTTGCTATGCGAGTAAATGGTTTCAGGGTTTCAATCGCAATATGCAGGAGGGGAATTGAAGGCTTTTGTTGAAAGTTGGCCAAAAGAGGGGCGCCTGGGGGGCTGAGTCGGTTAAGCGCCCGACTTCGGCTCAGGTCATGATCTCATGGTTCATGGGCTCGAGCCCCGTGTCGGGCTCTGTGCTGACAGCTCACAGCCTGGAGCCTGCTTCGGATTCTGTGTCTCCCTCTCTCTCTCTCTCTCTCCCCTGCCTGTGCTCTGTCTCTGTCGCTCAAAAAATGAATACATGCAAAAAAATTAAAAAAAAAAAGTTGGCCAAAAGATTCTGACAAACAGATGTTCTGTCTTCACGCCGAGTCCCTTGGGTGCAGGGACCAACCACCCCTGCCTCCTTGGAGATGTTTCATCTACTCAGTGGGATTTGGCTCCCACTGCTCTGCTCAGTTCTCAAAGTGTGGTCCCCAGCCAGCAGTCCCGGGACCCAGGGAGGAGCCTGCTGTATGGGCAGATCCTCGGGCCCTGCCCCAGCCCCCCGAATCACGAACCCAGCAAGCTGTGTCCTCACGAGCCAGCCAGGTCGTTCTGGTACCTGGTCAAGTGTGAGAACCACTGGGTTCCCACGGCTTTTCCATGCATCTCATCGGTGAAACTTAACCCCATTTTGTCTAACTGAGGGGGTCCATCTTTCCTGAGTGTTGCTCAGCAAGAACGTGGGCGGTTTCTCCAACAATAACCATTTGTGTCATTAATATCAAACTGACCCCCCCACCGCTACTTTTTGCGGGTATCACTGTGTACACAGTTACTTTTCATCTTCAACCCGAATCATCATGCAGTCTCTTGCAAGATGTTCAAACAATGAAGCTCAATATACATAGTTCCGAACAAGGCACACCCTTCCGCTGAAGTGACAACAATGTGCTTAACAGCGTTCAACTTTGTTTGCAGGTTCGCAAAGACATTTGGGGTTTTTACAAAAACAAAATTTTAAAAAAATGTTTTAATGTTTATTTAGATTTGAGAGAGAGAGAGACAGAGCATGAGCAGAAGGAGGGGCAGAGAGAGAGGGAGATACAGAATCTGAAGCAGGCTCCAGGCTCTGAGCTGTAAGCACAGAGCCCGACCTGGGGCTTGAACTCATGGACCGCAAGATCATGACCTGAGCTGAAGTTGGACACTCAACCAACTGAGCCACCCAGGTGCCCCAAAAAACAAAATTTTTTTAATGTTTATTTAGTTTTGAGAGAGACAGAGAGGGAGAGACAGAGAGAGACAGAGAGGGAGAGAGAGAGAGAGAGACAGAGACAGAGACAGAGCACAAGCAGGGGAAGGGTAGAGAGAGAAGGAGACAGAATCCGAAGCAGGCTCCGGGCTCTCAGCTGTCAACACAGAGCCCGATGTGGGGCTCGAACTCACAAACTGTGAGATCATGACCCGAGCTGAAGTCAGACACTGAACCAACTGAGGCACCCAGGCGCCCCTTGGTTGCCTTAAAAAAAACATGTTTATTTATTTATTTTGAGTGGGGGGAAGGGCCAGAGAGAGAAGGAGAGAGAAAATCCCAAGCAGGTTCCGCGCCGTCCGCGCAGAGCCCGACGCGGTGCCCGATCTCATGAACCGTGAGATCACGACCTGAGCAGAAATCGAGAGTCGGATGCGTAACTGACGGAGCTCCCGGGCGGCCTCGAGGGCCTCTTTTCAATCTTGCTTCCTTCCACGACACACAGAAGTTTGATGGATTTCCGTTTGTCTGTTTTTGCCTTTGATGCCTGTGCTTTTGGCGTCTCGGGGGAGGGGGGCAGCGGGAAACAGAGGGAGCCAGGCACCCAGCTGCCGGGATCATTTTGGGGGGTGGGTCTAACGACACAGAATGTCATCCCCAAGCAGACGGGTCCAAGACCAGAAAGGGTTTGCTCAAGAGCTTGGGTTCTTTAAAGTCTTATCTCCTGGAGCCTCAGTTTCCTCACCTGGAGAATGGGGACAATTTGTATCCCTAGCTCCTAGAGCTATGGTGAAGATTAGAGATCAGGCACGTCGAACTGCTATTGCTGTTGTCATTTCTCACGGACTTACTCAGCAAATATTATTTTTAATGTTTATTTACGTTGAGACAGAGTGAGGAGTTGTCTAACCAACTGAGCCACCGAGGCGCCCCTTGCTTAGTAAGCACCTACTGTGTGCCAGACACTGTTCTAGGCACTAGAAACACATCGGTGAGCCAAAGGGACCAAAGTCCCTGCTTTCATGCCTGGGAGGCTCAGTCGGTTGAGCGAGCGACCGACCCTTGATTTTGGCTCAGGTCCTCACCTCCCGGTTCGCGAGCTGACGGCACACAGCCCGCTTGGGATTTTCTCTCTCCTCCTTTCTCTGCCCCTCCCCCTGCTCAAAAGAAAAAAAAAAATCCCTGCCTTCACGGAGCCGACACTCTCGTTGGGAGGGGTGCAGGCAAACACTTAAACACACGCTGTGTAGCTAATACAGGCCTTCGGCTAAACGCTATGGAGAAAAAATAAGCAGAGAGGGGTTACAGGGAGTGCTGGGGGGCGTGCGGTTTTAAGTAGGGTGATCTGCGAAGGCTTCGGGGAGAAGGTGACATTTCAGAATGTGGAAGGACGTATTTATTAATAGTTCCCGTTGCAGGTGGCGGGGATTCAACACCGAGCAAGGAGCCCTGGGGCGCCCGGCTACCCGGGCCTGCTGGAGCCTCCCGGCTGGCTTCAGAAAGGCTGCCGTCTTCCCCCCACGCCTGGCTTCCTTCTGGGAGGCCCTGGGAACAGCAGCGCCTACACGCACCCGGGGAGAGGCTTCGGGGGGCCTCGATCACGCGGGACTGGACGCCGGAGGAGCCATTCACTGCCAGGCCGTAGGGGAGTGTGAACAGTCCCACAGACCCGAGGCCAGCTTTCTGCACGAGTTCAAGGCCTCGCCTCCTCCTCTGGCTTGGCGGTGAACATGAGGTCCCCCGGGTAGTGAGATCGGCCCCCACCCCGTCCCCGTCCCCGTCCCCTCCGGTAGCTCATGGCCTCACACACCTGCTTCGGGCTTTCGGTTTTGGTTTTGGTCCGGGGGGGCGAGGGGGATTTCCCCTGCTTTCCCGTGTGCCCAGGTGCGCCCCCCGAGAGCCTGTTTGATGTAGTTAAGTCCTGGCTTGTGGCCAGAGCACCCCGGGTGTGCGGTTACTCGGTTATGATGCTGCTTAAAACATGACTGTTATAGGAGTGTCACAGAGCGCCCAAGTCTCTCAGAGGTCGCCCCCCTCGGTGTCTTAACCTGCTGGGCTCACACGGACCGGGCGTAGCTCCTGTCCTGCAAAACTGCCCCTTGGCTATCTGAAGGCGGCTTTCACATCTTCCAGCCCTTCTGGCTTCTCCCTGCTCTTCTTCAAGTTTTACAAACTCCACTTTTTATCCTTGTCTTTTTTTTTTAATTAAAAAATTTTTTTAATGTTTATTTATTTTTGAGAGAGAGAGAGGGCACAAGCAGGGGAGGGGCAGAGAGGGAGACACAGAATCCGAAGCAGGTTCTAGGCTCTGAGCTGTCAGGACAGAGTCCGACGCAAGGCTTGAACCCATGGACTGTGAGATCATGATCTGAGTTGAAGTCGGCCGCTTAACCAACTGAGCCCTCCTATCCTTGTCTTTTTAAATTAAAAACTCTATCTTTTAAAAATTTTATTTTGAAATAATTTCTCCACCCAACGTGGGACTTGAACTTACAACCCCAGGATCAAGGGTTGTATGCTTTACTGACGGAGCCAGCCAAGCACCTCTATATTTTTTAAAAAATTTATTTATTTTGAGAGAGAGAGAGGGACAGACTGCAAGTGGGAAAGGACAGAGAGAGAGGAGGAGAGAAGGAATCTCAAGCAGGCTCTGCACTGTCAGTATAGAGTCCGACGTGGGGCTCAAACTCACAAACTGTGAGATCATGACCCGAGCCGAAGTTGGACGCTTAACCGACTGAGCCACCCAGACGACCCTGTTTTTTTTTTTTTTAATAAAAGTAAACACTAATTGCAGAAAATCTAGGGAACACAGAAAAACTGTAGAGAAGAAAATAAAAACTGCCCAAGGCGGTCAACATGGGAATATACACACTTGCATTATATGCTCATTACAAACTGTTTTTTTTCTCTAAAGCACTTATCTCTAGTGTGATCGAATAATTCCTTGGGAAATTATCTAATGGCCGCCCTCCC
>PITB01018246.1:0-35567 GCA_004024585.1 Paradoxurus hermaphroditus
CCACCCCCAAGCCCCCCCTCCTCACACCTCCTTCCCCCAAAGGGAACTACTGCCTGCCGCTTCTCCTGTGGACTTTTACAATAAGCACTTCCTTGTTGTTGTTGGTTTTTTTCTAGTTTTACCGCCTAGAGATCCCTGAGCAAGGATTCACTTGTTAACTTTTCTCGAACAGGATCACAGCGTTTGACATTGGGTTCGCTCGGTATCGAAATTCCCCTGTCATTTGGTCGCGTTCACTGGTACGGACGCTGCGCCAGTTGGGGGTTGTTATAAACAAAGCCACTGTGAACACGCGTTCAGGGGCGGGGATGCGAGGGCCCTGAGCGACAGCCCCGGGAGTCATCTGCCCGGTCGCAGGCTGGGTCTGCTCTTCAGTTTTACCAGAAAACGCCCAGCGGTTTCCCCAAGGGCTCGGGCCAACTCGCACTCCCACCAGCTGGGCGGAAAGCGTCGCCCCACCCCCTCGTCAGCACTCAGTATCGTCAGACTTTGGGAGTTTTTGCCGGGGAGTGTATAATAGCATCTCATTTGCATTTCTGAGGCCTGTGATTGAGCACCTTTTCATAAGCTCATCCGCCCGTTTTGGGTTTTCCTTTCATGGCTGCCTTTCAGGTCTTTCACTCTTTCTCTATCTTGTTGTCGGCTTCGTCTCCGTTACAGTCAAGTTCTCCGGATGTTTCCGGGTGTTGCGAACACCCTTTCCCACCCTGGCTTAGCACTGCCGCCCTCTTTGGTACTTCAGACCGAGTTTCTATTAAGGAAGTTGAATTTCTCAACTTTTCCTTAATTTTTCCCTTCCCTGGGATCACGAGACTCTCCTCGTAGCGTCCCCATTTTTGCATTTCATACCGGTCATGCTCGCCTCACCAGACTGTAAGCCCTCTGGGGAAAATTCTGTCGGCAAGGAGTCCGTCGGTGCTCCGGGAAGGGAATGAAAGCCAGGCAGGGCTGGGTGCTACACAGCCGGCGTTTCATCCGATCCTTCCAGCCACCTCATCCTTCAAGTGGGAAAACGGAGGCTCAGAGAGGCCAAGCGACATGACCAGGGAACAAAGGGCCCTCCGGTACCTGGTTTTGAGCTACATTTTGCCGGTCAATCTGGCAACTTCCTACCAGTTAAGTCCGTTGTCAAACTGCTTACTTTCTCTGAGCCTCTGGTTTCCTCACCTATAAAAGAGAGAACAAGTACCTATTCCTATGGGAAAAAAAAAAGTCTGCAAAGATCTTCGCTGCGGGCCTGGTTCAGAGAGTGGTCAACAAAGACCAGGACAAAAATATACCCAACAAAAAGTGTAACTCACTCAAGCCCGCACGGTTGTGGTGTCCGTATTCTTCCTGCCTCCCTATGAGGGCCCGGCATCGGGCCGGAGGCCCGCCCACTCCCGCCGGACGCCAGGAAAGCACATGACGACTGGCAGGTGAACTCCTACCCACATCTGATTCACCCTCTTCCTGGTTCCCTGGACGCCCACTGACTTTTCCACCAGGTGCTGCCGAGCCCAGCTGTTGACTCGGACGACAGCTGGAACATCCCAGCCCACCCAGATCCCAGGAAGGTAACCAACCCACACTCTCGGCCAGGTTACTAAGGGACACTCCAAGGCACCTGGCTGAGGCCTACGTGGCTAGGGTGGCTGCCCTCCGGAGTGGGAAGGAAGCTGATGGTTTCGATGTGCACTGATAAGGAGGGTGCCAGGCCCGGTCGGTCTGTGGGGAAGTCCCGGCCCACCTGCTTTTCAAGGCACAAAGCCCAGTCGTGAAGGCCACTGACTTTATTGATTTAAAAAACTTTACAAGGACAGTGACTGTTCTGCCAAAAAAGGAGCCAAATAGCATAAAACAGACCAGAGGCGGGGGTGGGGGTGGGGGTGGGGGTGGCGGTGGGGGTCAGGGAAGGGCAGGGAATCCACTCGGAGAAGCTGGTAATTGTTGACGTGAAACTGGCAGGGGAAGGAGAAGGGAGATGCATGCAAGGGCCAGAAGTTCCAAAAAGTTGAAATGGTGAGGGGAGAGAACTCCCAAAAGACCTTGGAGTACGTCGGAGGTTGAGTACGACAACGGCAATCTCTTCCTTTGTAGAGGACAGGGGAGGAGTCCCCACGCGGCTGCACACTCTGGAGACTCCGTGCTGGGGCCAGGGGCTGGGGGCCCCCCCAGAGAGCCTCACAAGAAGGCGTCGCACCACTCTCGGAGGCACCCGAAGCAGTCCCGGGACTGCTTGGCGTTGGCGCCGCATGTGTCCTTCAGCCATTCCCGGAAGAGATCTTCATCTTTCTTCAGCACCAGGAACTGGCCAAGGACCACATAGGCCTGCAAAACCGGCAAAGCAAAGGGCATGACACTAAGTGCTCCCTGGGACCAAGAAAGCACTGGAAGGCCACTTTTGTGGCTTCGAAGCACGTGAGGCTGGCAAGTAGGGCAGGCTCTGGCTGTCTCTTCAGATCGCCACTACTGTCCACCCCCAACAGTTACTCTGCTTTCCTCCCCCTCTAACTGCCCGGAAACAGGGTAGTCTGCCCTCCGCCCAGGTACACGCAGTCATCCCCCACCTTGTCAAAGCCCCTTTCCTCCAGCTTCTTGCCCAAGACTTCACCAATCCCGGCCAGGCTCCCCACTGGCTTTTCCCCCATGGGCTCTGCCACGAAGTCTCGGTGCTTCTGGGAGGTTGTCATCTTGATGAGCTTAATCTAGGAATCCCGAGAAAAGGTCGTTAGGGGGTCGTTAGGGCTGAAAGCCGGGAACTCCCAAAGGCCCAGGGGCACTGTTCTATTAAAAGAAAGCGAAACCAGCTATTGCGGCGGCTGACTCGATTCTCCTTTCAAGGAGGAGGGTACCGAGGTCCAAGAAGAGTGTTTTCCCCGCTAGGGAAAAGGACCTTTTTTTCCCGGCGGGAACTGGGTTTGAGCGCTGCCCGGGCGGAAAAACTCTTCTGCCCTCACAGGTGGCGCACTCGGGGCAGTGGGAAGATTCCCAGAATCGGTAGCCAGGGCCCGCCCTGAAACTGTCACACCCTCTGTGACCTTGGCTGGGCTAAGAAGGCACTGACCACGCCTGGAGGGACTCCCCTGGCCTGAAAAGCAAACGAAGGGTCCCTCGGCCCCACTCGCCCGCGCACGCCGCCCAGAGAGCGAGCGCGCCGCCCGGAGCGCGCGCACCTGCTGCTCCTGCGCGGAGGGGTCCACGCCCGCGCTCCCGCTCGCCCCGCCCGCCGCCCGGCCCCGCCCCGCGCGCGCCGCCCCGCCCCCTCCACGCGCCGCCGCGCCCCGCCCCGCCCTCTGCCCGCACGGCGGCCAAACCCTCTCTGAGGGCGCATCCTCTAGGCCGCTACAGCGCTCAGGCGCCTCTCCACCCCTCCTCCCCGCGCCTCCTCCCGCTTCCAGCTCGGGCCCTGCTCCGCAGCTAACGCTCACCGGCAGCTCCGGCTCCCGTAACGGCTCCTCCCGCCACCCGGCTGCTCCGAGCGATACCTCCTCAACCCACTAGAACTTTCTTCCACTTCCGCTTCCGGGTCGCCTCAAGAGCCGCCTTTTAAGAAAATTCCGAATTGGGCACTTCTAGCCGCCTAGAGCCATAGAGATGAGGCGCTCTCGACCTCAGCGGAGCCTTAAGTAGGCTTGGCTTGCGAGTTGACTCTCGGGAAGCGCGGCCGCCTTCTGTGGTCTCGCTTCTCGGACAGTATGTCCGGTGTCAGGGAGCTGAGGCCTCGGAGAAAACTCCATTCCTCTGTACGGCACCGGGAACTTAAAAACTTAGGTTTGGCCGACCTGTCGGTGGGAAGAGTTAGAGAGACGGACAAGGCGGCGGACGGTAGCCAGTAGGCTTCCGAGGTAGCACCGGAAGTACGGTGCTCGGAAGGCTCCGCCACGGGAGGGCTCGCATAGTCCCCGTAGTCGCCGGGCTTGGAGGAGTCTGGTAGGAGTCGGAGGCGCAGGGGACCTGAGTCTATGTCGACGCCATCGTCGTGACCGCCGGCAGGGCCCTTTGCTGTGCCTTCGTTGGATTAGCTGCGAAGTGAGTCGTGGGCGAGCTGCTCTCAGCGTCCTGGAGAACGAGGTCGTTCGGGCAGCGCCCGTGGGAGACGAAGGCCAGAGAGTAAGTGTGGATCTCGCTCTCAGCGTCTTTCCTCCGGGAGAGGGAGGGAGAGAGGGAGGAGGGCAGAGGACAGCAGCTAGAGGTGACACTTTGAAGTTTGCTTTGGAAACCATCAGCCTTGGTGGTACCTGTCCTGTGTTCTCAGTACCCAAGTCGGAAATCAGTAGATGCCGCAGACCTAGCCGGCTTACCCGCCCTTTTATGAACTCGTTCCTAGCTCGGACCATGTGTTGAAAAATTGAGCGTCTGTGTTGTGTGGCTGTGCTAAGGATGTACGGATGTGTTGAACATACAGTTTATCTTCACACTCCTCCCCGGGCGGTTGCCAAAATGACTTATTTCTGCAGAACATGTATTTATTTTCTGTGCTTATGCCAGTACATGTGATAACAGGAGGTTGTTGGTGGTTTTTTTTAATGTTTGTTTAAAAATGTTTATTTCGGAGCGGCGAGGGGCGCCTGCGTGGCTTAGTCGGTTGAGCGTCCAACTTTGGCTCAGGTCATGATGTCGCAGTCGGAGAGTTCGAGCCCTGCGTGGCGCTCTGTGCTGACAGCCAGGAGCCTGGAGCCTGCTTCGCATTTTTGTGTCTTCTCTCTCTGCCTCTCTCCTGTTCTGTCTCTCTCGGTCTCAAAAGTAAATAAACGTTAATAAATAAGTAAATAAATAAAATGTTTATTCTGAGAGAGAGAATCCCAAGCAGGCTCCACACTCAGCACAGAGCCAGACTCGGGGCTTGATCTCACAACTGCGAGATCAGGACCTAAGACAATGTCAAGATTTGGACACTTAATCTACTGAGCCACCCAGGCACCCCAACATGAGTTGTTTTTATGTGCCATACGCCGTACTAAGTGCTTTGCTTGCCTGATTTTATTCTACTAAGAGTGATCAGAGTTAGCTATTATTTTTCTCTGAAACTAGGGAAGTTGAACAGCTAGGACATAATCCAAGGTAGGATTTGAATCCTAGTAATTAGATTTTAGAGGACATGTTCTTAACCAGGACATAGTCACCCGTCAGTAAAAGGCCTCTCTCCATCTTCTCAACAGTCCTGGGTTCTGAACTTGCCATCCACGAAACTCAGGAGGAGGAGTTGACAGTCTCCCCAACCCTCACCGCCCCCACCCCGGGACGGGACCCAGCATGTCTCAGGCCACCAAGAGGAAGCACGTGGTGAAGGAGGTGCTGGGGGAGCATATGGTGCCCTCCGACCAGCAGCAGATCGTGAGGGTGAGTGGCATTGGGCATAAGCTGCTCTGCCTCCCCATCCTTCTACTCCCCTCGGGCCCCTGGCATGGCGGTCGGGTGCAGGACAGCTCACTGAGCATTCGAGCTGGCTGATGAGGCTGACTCGTTCTTGGTCTCCCTGGGACCAGGTACTCAGGACCCCAGGGAACAATCTGCATGAGGTGGAGACAGCCCAGGGGCAGCGCTTCCTGGTGAGCATGCCCTCCAAATACCGGAAGAACATCTGGATCAAGAGAGGTGAGAGAGGCAGCCGTGTGGGAGACAGCCGAAGTTTCCTCTGGGCTTGGCTCCCCCCACCGCGAGCGGGATTTATTGTGTCTTTTCTCCTCTCTTACCTGCAGGCGACTTTCTCATTGTCGACCCGATTGAAGAGGGAGAAAAAGTGAAGGCTGAGATCTCCTTCGTGCTCTGCAAAGACCACGTGCGCTCTCTGCAGAAGGAAGGGCTCTGGTAGGGGGGGCGCCCCTTGGTCACGAGCTGTCGCCTTTCTGGGGAGACTGACTTCGGAGCTGTGGAGTTGGGTGGGGGGGGCAGTTCGTGGCAGCCCAGGCAGGGACCGCTGGAAACAGCTTTGCTCATAGATTTTTCTGTCTTTTCTGATCCTGGCACTTCTCTTGGTACAGGCCCGAGGCCTTCTCAGAAGTGGCTGAGAAGCACAACAACAGCAGGAACAGGTGAGGAACGAGCCTTAGGACAGAAAATAGGGGCTAAGGCCTTGGAGACTTGAGGGGAAAACAGAGACATTCTTCCTCTCTGTGTTAGCGTCCCCGGTGAGAGCTCCTAAGGATGTGCTTGCGAGTGTGGCTTGAAAGATGCCCGGGGTTAAAATCATGGCATTACCGCATGTAAATGAATGGTTTTAAGCAGGTTACGCATCTCTTAAGCCTGGATTTCCCCGCCTACATAATGGGAGCTTTGTGAGGATTAAAGGAGTTAACGCTTGTAAAATTGCTTAGTGTCATACTTGGTATGTAGTGTGAGTCCATTGAGTGTTGGTGATTGGAATGCTTATTAAAACCAGTGGTTCTATCAAACTTTGGATGTGGGGTGGGAGGTAGCCTTTAGGCGGTTTTTCTTGGCCTTTTTGTGGGGCTCCTCAATTGCAGATCTAGTTGTCCCAGAAGGCATCAGGTTAACCCCGTCCCTTTCCCCCGTGCAGACAGACTCAGCCAGAACTCCCAGCGGAGCCACAGTCCTCAGGAGAAGGGTCCAGCTCTGAAGATGATTCTGACCTCTTCGTCAACACCAACCGCAGACAGTGTCATGAGAGCGAGGAGGAGAGCGAAGAGGAGGAGGCAGCCTGAGTCCCTCGACCCGCTTCTCCTCTTGCGCAGACTACCAGCTGCTCCTCTGAGCTCAGACATTCCTGGGGTGCTCTGCAGATCTTCCCCCTCTGGTTGGGGGACAAGGCAGGGCCCCTCTCTGAACTGACCTTCTGCTCAAGGAGAATTAAACCCCTGGTGGGTGACGACCTGTGCTGGTGTCTGAGTGGCTCTCTGGAGGGAGGAGGGACTCGTGAAGTTCAAAACTGCTCTTCGGTGCAGATCCCGAATGGGCAGGAAATGGAAATGGCTGGAACCTTTCCTAGACTCTCACCGGGCACTTAGTAAGCGCCAGGCCCTGTGCTGCGCCTTCGTGCATGTATTTAATAACTGGGAGCAATCCCTCTGTTGCCTGCTTGCAAGTAGTATCGAGTCAGGCATTCAGGAGCTCGGCCGGAGGACCTAGCGCCTCCGCCTCTAAGAGACACTCAGGACAGATTTCATAGTGCCTCGGGAGCTGTTTTCCTGGCCTTCTTGTCACCGCCACTGCAGGAATCCCCACCTCCGCATTGCTGTGTACGTCCTCCGGTTGGTGGCGCCCTTGTGGCTACACAGACCATGATCCTCAGCCCTCTTGCGAACCATCCCCCTTGTCCTTTGAAGCTGTTACCTCTGGCCCTACACTCTCTCTTCGTTATTGGCATTGAGCTAATCACTGTTCAGACAAAAGGTTACCTTCTGGCTTAGAGTCTTCTATTCCTGCTTCTGTCGCCATTTTCTACACCCCATGGATGGACCTCCTCAGCGCTGTGGCCGCCTTGTTCCTTGTCTTCTGCTTTGGTCACTCCCTGGACCACTGCCGTTCGTAGGAATCGCAGTGCCTCTTGAATTCCTAGATCTGTGCTGTCACCACCTCCCGCCTTTCTTGCTCAACTGCCTCCTCTTTATCTTCATCTGCAGGCCTCCCGCCCGCCCCCGCCCCGCCCCTTCTTACCTTCATTCTCTTGTCTCCACTTCCCACACCCTCTGCTCCCTTGTTTCCCTCGACTGTATTCACCTAGTAAAACCTAATCCTGGCCGTCCCATCTCCCTCTCTGCTTATGCTCGAGTAACTACTAGAGAAAACCACCGACCTAGCTCACTGGTTTAACCTTAAATTCGTGATTACAGACCTCAGGCGGACACTCAGCACTGCCTAGCAGCTCTTCTCTGGGATGTTGTATTTCAAAACTTGTACGTCATCTGCCAGTTTCCGCTTGCCCGGTTAGGTGTCGACCACGCACTTCATTAAGAAATTGGAACCTTTGGAGGGACTCCTTGTTACCGACCGTACAAATGTGCTTATGGATTGTCCCGTCTTTAATTTCCCCGTGTAATCCGGAGGGACTGAAGCCTTTTCTCTTGTGCTTTGGAGCTTGTCTGTCCTCCTTCCTAAGGACTGTATGTGAGTTTTGGTTTTTGTCCTCCATTCTGCTGGATGTGTTTGCATCGAACATGCTGTAGCCTCCTCCATCTAAAACAGCCCGAAACGCTGGTCACTGTTCCCCCATCCTCTCCAGCTGCGGCTTCATTTATCTGCTCCTGGTTCGCTTTCCTTTATGGTCCCCGAGTGTAGCTTTAAACGCATACGTGTGTGTGTGTTTGCGTGTATGTCCACGTGTACAAAAAATAAACTTCAGGTGAGTTAAGGATACGTATGTGTGTGTATCGAACTTGTCTGAAATTTATTTTTTATGGGAATTAACTGTGTTTTCTAAAGGGCTAGTCCTCTGTATATAACATCTCCTGATGGGGTCATTCTTCATTCACAGATTTAAAATATCTTTTTAAAATAAACAGAATTCCTGCGTATTTATGGGTCTCCTTTTGGAATTTCTAGTCTGTTCTGTTGGTGAATGTGCACCTACCGCGCTCTATGGCAGGATTGATGATCTCCTAGCTCCCTCACCCCTGCCTCACTCTTGCTTGAAAATTTCCTATTTTCTCTTACATAAGAACTCTAGAAGGAACTTGTTAATTTCCATTTAAAAATCCTGTTGAGATTTTCATTGGCAGGTCTTTAAATCTAGCTTGAGGGGCGCCTGGGTGGCTCAGTCGGTTGAGTGTCCGACTTCGGCTCAGGTCATGATCTCACGGTCTGTGAGTTCAAGCCCCGCGTTGGGCTCTGTGCTGATGGCTCAGAGCCTGGAGCCTGCTTCGGATTCTGTATCTCCCTCTTTCTGCCCTTCCCCTGCTCATACTCTATGTCTCTCAAAAATAAATAAACGTTAAATCTAGCTTGAGGGGGCGCCTGGGTGGCTCAATCGGTCAAGTGTCCAACTTCCCCTCAGGTCATGAACTCACAGTTCAGGAGTTCGAGCCCTATGTCCTGCTCTGTGCTGACAGCTCGGAGCCTAGAGCCTGCTTCAGATTCTCTCTCTCCACCCCTCTCCTGCTCATGTTCTGTCTGTCTCTCTCTGTCAAAGATAAACATTAATAAATGAATACATCTCCTAGCTTGATTTGGAGAAAAGTGCCACCTTAACTGTTTGGAGTCTTCCTACCCAGGAATGAAACGTAGACCTTCTTTCGTAAAGTCGTCTTCCTTGTGGGCCTTTCACATTTCTAGTTCAGTTTAGAAGTTAGTATTAGAAACTTTTTTTTTTTTAACATTTCTTTAAAGTTTATTGGAGAGAGTGTGCGTGCAAGCCGGGGAAGGGCAGAGAGAGAGGGAGAGAGAGAATCTCCAGCAGGCACCGTCCTGTTAGCACACAGCCCGACATGGGGCCCGAACTCATGAACCACAAGATGATGACACTCAACAGACCGTGCCACGCAGGCGCCCGTGAATTCTTTAGTTCTCATAGTTTTTCAGTTAACTCTCTTGGCTTTCTGGGTGGCCCAGTCATGTCCTACTGGTGGTAGTTTTATCTGTGACACTCATTTATTTTTTAGGGGTTCTGGGGGTCAGGACCTCCAGTGTAAGGTTGGGTGGCATCCTTTTTTTTCTCCCAGTGGGAATGGTTCTCATGTGTCATGTCCCAGAATTCTGGCTTTAGGTTTCTGGGAGATAAACTTGATTAGGCTGGAAGTGTTTCCTTCTGTTCCCAGCTTACTGAAGGTTTTTTACCCTTTATTTAACAGTGATGGATTTCAGCATCTACCCAGTTAACTAAAAGGCTTCATTTTCTCGCTGTGCAGCTGTCCACGAACGGGCTTCCTCGTGTTGAGCCACCCTTGGGCTCTCTTCTAAGGCCTGTTTAGCTTTGGAGGATTTATTCATTTCTTTAGGATTTTCCTATTTACTTCCGGGCCAATTTCACTTTTGGTTTTAACGATGTCGTCGTTCCAACTTGATAATGTTATTCTGCTAGCTTTGTGGAATGGATTCGGAGGCCTTTCGTCTTCATCTTTTTCTTCGTTCTGCAATGATTTGTAGCACAGGAATTACTTGTGGTCTCAAAGCTTGGTAGGCTTTATTGACAAAAGTATCTCTGTTTGATTCCTTTTTAAGGGGTAGAATTCTGTGCCATTTTCTCCAGCTTTTCTATCTTGAAGTCCCATTTTGGCGGTTTTTAGTTTTTGAGTCATAGCCCATGTGTATTTAAAGCTGTTTGGGGTATTATTTTGGACTTTCTTATTTGTAAGTGACAAAATCTAACTCCAACTAGTAGAAGCAAACTAGGGCTCTTTGACAGAAATCTAAGAATACGGCAGTAGGCGGAGCCAATCCAGGGTCACGATTTCATCAGGACTCTCTTCTTTGTTTGTTTCTTGGATTACCTCTGCTTCTGCAGGCGGACCAATCTCTTTCTCCCCACCATTGTTTTCTGCGGGAAGCTCCAGTTCACACTCACTCCCTGCAGGCACAGCATTCCTTCTTAGCATCTGTCTATTTCACAGAAGACCAATGGGGATTCTTGGGTCCCCGGCCCCCTCCTGAGCAAGCCCTGTGGCCAGGGCTGTGTAGGGAGGGTGGGGGTTGGTGGGAGGTGAGATGAGCTGAACCTGATCCACGCGTATGACATGCTCCCATGGAATAGAGAGGTTCTTTTACCAGAATAAGGGGACGGGGTGAGAGCAGATAAAACCAACAAACACTTGTCCTGTATTCTGTGCATTTTATTTTCTCTGACCAGCTTTGCAAGGTATCTGCCTACCTTATCGGCCCTTCTGTTTCTTTGGGTTTATTTGCTCATATCTACCTTATTGAGTTGTATGCTTAATTTCGGTCATGTTTTCTAACATATTTATGGCTACCGATGTTCCTCTAAGTATGCCTTTGACGGTTACTCACTTGGTCATGTGTATCTGTGATTTTTTTGGCATCATATCTGTAAGCCTGGCCTTAGGTATTTCTCTAGCTTTCAGCGATTATGTGATGTACCTAATAGCCCCTATTTTCCCCCTAAAACCTTTTCATCACCATTTCTTCATCTCTTATCAGTCATTTAGTTCCTGTGGGTCGTAGCTAAGCTTCCTGGTGCAGGTACAGTCTTGCGTTCTGCATAGTACTCCCTTTGTCACTCTCTGAAGCTTGAATGCCCCCTCCATTTCCCAACTTAGTGGCAGAATCCAACCATGAGTGAATAGATCTCCCAGAATGAGCTGAGTGTTCTAAGAGCCCTTCCCCCCTCACCCCGCCCACCTACCCACCCCCATGCCTTGGTCAGGCCATGTGATTGGTTGCCCAAGAGTAGTGACACCTGCAGTTAGGTCGGAGACTTGTGGCCCTTCGGGCTCTGCGCCTGTGTCCCTTTAGCATCAGCCTTATAGCAGGTCATTCCCACTAGAACTTCCCACCCACTTCCCCCGCTCACCGTGCTGCCCCCTGCATCTAGGTGCCAAGGAGCACAGCTGGTAATCTGAGCTAGCCACGTGTTTTTTCTCCTTCAACCTGTAAATGTGGTAAGCCACCTTGACCGTTTCTCACCGTAAAACATCCTTGCATTCCTGGAATAAGACAGTCGTGATGTATTTTCCCATATATTGCTGGACTTGGCTTTCTGATATTTGGGGGCATTTTGGCATCCAGGCTCAGAAGCGAGATGGTTGCAGTTTTTTTTCTTTCCTGTGCTGCCCTTGTTTTTATAGCAAGGTTATGTTAACTTCATAAAATGAGATGGGGAGTGTTCTATTTCCTTTACAAGTGTTTGTACAATATTGGAATTTTGAATTTCTAAAAATTTTTGGTAAAACTTGCTGTAAAACCAACTGTGCCTGGCATGTTTAGGGTGGTGAGAAGTTTT
The DNA here is from genome assembly GCA_004024585.1 of Paradoxurus hermaphroditus. Classification (NCBI taxonomy): domain Eukaryota; kingdom Metazoa; phylum Chordata; class Mammalia; order Carnivora; family Viverridae; genus Paradoxurus; species Paradoxurus hermaphroditus. The sequence goes on from PITB01018246.1 coordinate 11,831, forward strand.
TTTGTTTTTTGTTTTATTTTGTTTTGTCTTGTTTTAAGAGTAAGAGATTACAAGCTGGGAGCAGAGGGAGAGAGAGAGACTCCCAAGCAGGCTCCAGGCTCAGCGTGGAGCCTGATGTGGAGCTTGATCCCACGACCCAGGGAGCATGACCTAACCTGAAATCAAGAGTCAGCCGCTCGACCGACTGAGCCGCAAGGCATCCCGGATGGAGAGATTTTTAACTCTATAGATATTTGGTATTAATAGATGACCTAGGTTTCTGTTCTGGATTCTGTGATACTTTCAAGGAAAAATGTTTTCCCGATTTCTCATCTTGTCTGTGCTTTCAGATTTATCGCAGAGTAATTTGCAGAATTGCCTTATGTTTGTGGTCTGGACTATATCCACGTTACGTCTTTTTTTTTTTTTTTAATTTTTTTAATATTTATTTATTTTTGAGACCGAGAGAGACAGAGCATGAGTGGGGGAGGGACAGAGAGAGAGGGAGACACAGAATCCGAAGCAGGCTCCAGGCTCTGAGCTGTCAGCACAGAGCCCGACGCGGGGCTCGAACTCACAAACCGTGAGATCATGATCTGAGCCGAAGTCGGATGCTCAACTGACTGAGCCACCCAGGCACCCCACGTCTCCTTTTTTATATCTAATAGTAGTGTGCTTTCTCCTTTTTTTGTCAGTCTTGGTAGACATTTATCGGTCTTCAGCGCGTCAGCTCTTTGTTGCCCTTCTCCGTCACCGGTAGCTTGTTTCTCTTTGGTGAATTAGAAATACGATTTCCCTTTTCCTCACACTCGCTTGAGTTTGTTCTGTGGCTCTTCCTCTCACCCTTGTGGTTGGGCGCCTCAGCTTCGCCTCCTCCCCGCCCCCAAGGCCGAAGAAAAGGTGAAAGAATCGTATGCCCTTCGGTGGAGTCCCCGCTTTGTAACATCTGCCACATTCTATTTCTTTCTACACACAGTACACCTAGTTTTTCCAGTGTTTTCCATGTCTCTTTAACCTCTTAATTTAGAACAGATACCTTAGGGGCGCCTGGGTGGCTCAGTCGGTTGAGCACCGCCTTTGGCTCAGGTCATGATCTCATGGTTTGTGGGTTTGAGCCCCATGTCGGGCTCTGTGCTGACAGCTTGGAGCCTGAAGCCTGCTTTAGATGCTGTGTCTCCCTCTTTCTCTGCCCTTCCCCTGCTCACACTCTGTCTCTCTGTCAAAAGTAAATAAACATTTAAAAAAAAAAAGAACAGATGCCTTAATGGTTTTATTTTTTCATTAATGGGCTTTTTTGACATGTTCAGGCCAGTTATCTAATTAAAATGTACCACGTCTGGATATGTGTGATTCTTTGTGCATACTTAGATTTGGGTTACACAATTTTAGCAAAAATAGCTTCGGGCCGATGGACTCTCACTGCGTGTCTAAAGCACGTGATGGTGATGGAGAGTGTCCCAGTTACTGGCGATGCTAATTTTGATCACCCGGTTGAAGAGACGGCTTCTAGATCGTTTTTCTACAAAGGTACTCTTTTCCCTTTGTGGGACAGTCTTACCCTGTAAGGCCAAAATGTCCTTCAATGCAGTTCTGTATGTATTTGTAGTTAGTTATTGTTATTAAAAATTTTTTAACCTCTATTCATTTTTGAGAGACAGAGTGCACGAAAGAGGGAGACACAGAATCCAATGCAGGCTCCAGGCTCCGAGGTGTCAGCACAGAGCCTGACGTGAGCCTCGAACCCATGAACTGTGAGATCTTGATCTAAGCTGAGGTCAGAGATTTAATCGACTGAGCCACCCAGGTGCCCCTATTATTATTTAATTATTAAGTTAAAATATACATAGAATTTCCCATCATAACCATTTTTTAAAGCATTTTTTTTAATGTTTATTTTGAGGAGCATGCATGGTGGGAAGAGGGGCAGAGAGAATCCCACACAAGCTCGGTGCCGTCCGCACAGAGCCCGACGTGGGGCTCGATCCCACAAACCATGAGATCATGACCTGAGCTGAAATCAAGAGCTGGACACAACTGACTGAGCCACCCAGGCGCCCCATCCCATTGTAACTTTTTTAGCATACGGTTCAATAGTGTTCAATACATTCACAGTCTTGTGCAAATGCTCTCCTTTTCTGACTGGTTTATGTCACTTAGCATAATGTCTTCAGGGTTCTGCCATGTTGTAGCACACGTTAGAATTTCCTTCCTTTTTTATGGCTGAATCATGTGCCATTGTTTGCAGAGACTGCAGTTTGCTTATCCGTTCATCCTCCCTGGACTCCCGGATTCTTTCCACCGTTTAGCTGTGGCAAATAATGCTGCTATGAATGTGGTGTATGAATACCTCTTTGAGACCTTCCTTTCAGCTCTTCTGAAGCTATACCCAGAAGTGGAATCGCTGGATGATAGAGTATTTCTATTTTTAATTTTTTAAGGAACCATTGCCTTCCTGTTTCCCATAGTGGTGGCATCATATTACATTCCCACCAACAGTGCGTAAGCATTCCAGTTTCTCCATATCTTTGCCAATATATTATGTTCTTTTTTTTTTAATAGTAGCCATCCTGATAGGTGTGAAGTATCTAATCTTTTAATTACAGTTTAGTTTTGAGTGTTTTCTAATTTCCATTATGATTCCATTTTTGGTCCATAAATTATTATATTTAAATATTTAATTGATTATTTTTAACAATGTAAGCACCTTCAAACCTACCACCACAAAACAAAGGCTACGACTGACCCAGCCTACCACTTGTCTCCACCCTCCCATCCTAAGCGCCCCCCCATCCCATCTCCCGTTCCTCCACCCAAGGCAACCAACTTGGATTCTGTATGCCCTTGTCTTCTTTCCATATAGTGTTCTTATATCTGCATGTGTTTTCCAAATGTTAGGGGCACCTGGGTGGCTCGGTCGGGTAAGCTCTTGATTTTGGCCCAGGTCTTGATCTCACAGTTCGAGAGTTTGAGCCCCACGTCAGGTTCTGTACTGACAGCATGGAGCCTGCTTAGGATTCTCTCTCCATCTCTCTCTGCCCCCCCCCTGCTCACTCTCTCTCAAAATAAATAAACTTTAAAAGAAAATTTTTAAAAATGAAAGTTCTTTTAACCTTATGAAAAGGATAACATCCCAAATGTCACATTTAGGGGCCGACGGTTCATTTAATATTACATTACTTTGCTCCTAATCGCTGCATGTTGCTGTAGTTCATCTATTTTCACTGTCAATAACATTCCCTTGCGGGACTCTCCCACAATTTATCCATTCACTCTTCTGCTGGTGGCCCTTGGTGTTCTTCCTCCACGCCACCACCCTCCCCCGCCCGCCCCCAACCTCCCGTTGTAAACACTCTGGTCAATATCTGTTCAGATGTGCAAGTTCCTCTTGGGACAGTTCTCAGGCATGGCGGCGATGCCACTGTTTTCCAAAGTGGCTATACTGCTGGACATTCGCCAGCTGTGGACCCCCAAAGGGGATTTAATGGTTTCTTCCTGTCGTCTGTCACTTCTTGCTTAACATATTTTGATTTAAGGTATTAAGTACAACGCATTTAAAATTGCCATCTCCTTTTGTGAACCGAACCCTTATGGAGTGACGCTTTCCATCCCTACAGGCGCTCTTTATCTTAGTTCGTCTGATGTTAGCGTAGCTCCCCCAGTGTTCTGCGTAGTATTTTTCTTTTTGCCTGACAAGTGCCCTTCCATCCTTCTACTGTCAGTCTGACTTTCAGATTTCCTTTACTTTCAGCTGCTCTACCCACCTCTACATCGTCAGAGTTGAATCACAAATCGCTATTTTTCTTTTAACTGATAACGGGGGACCCATCTGTCCTATTCGACAGTTTGGGTGGATATAAATTTCTAGATTCTAAATCTTTTCCTTCGATACTTTGGAAATACTACTCGATTGTCTTCTTGCTTTCGGCGTTGCTGTTGAAAAATCTGACGTTGGTCTGATTCTCATTGCTTTGTGTGTGATATGCCCTTTCCTCTCCGTGTTATCTCTGATATTCTTAAAGTTCTAGATGGTGTGCGTAGATGTGAGTTATTCCTTTTTCTTCCCTTGGCATGCTGTGGGCATTTTTTGATCCAAGGTGCTATGTTTGTATGATTCCAGGAAATTTGTCCCCATTATTTCTTCAAATATTTTCTCCCCCCATGTTCAGATTTCTCTCCAGAATCCCTGTTATTCCGATGTTAGCATCTTTACTTCTACCTTCCATGTCTTAGCTCTTCTTGTGCGGTTGTTTACTTTAGTTCTTTCCCTTAGATTTTCTCAGTCTGGTGTTCTCATTTCCTTGTTTCACCCCTAAGGTGTATCCCTTCTGTTAGACATCCTGTCTGTTGTGTTCTTTTTGTTTGTTTGTTTGTTTGTTTATTTTTGAGAGAGAGAGAAGGAGACCCAGAATCCAAAGCAGGATCCAGGCTCTGAGCTGTCAGCACAGAGCCCGACATGGGGCTTGAACTCACGGACTATGAGATCATGACCGGAGCAGAAGATGGACGCCTAACCGACTGAGCCCCCCAGGTGCCCCCCGTCTGTTGTGTTCTTTACTTCAACTCAGGCTGACTGTTCCAGCAGGTTGAAACTGCAGCTGACCCTACTAGAAATTTCCTTCATAGAGAACTCTGGCAGCCAGCATCTAACATTTCAGCAATAGCCCCGAGGGACAAGGCAGCAAGGTTGTTTCCCCATCAACTCACACCTGTCATTGGTGAAGAGGGCTGCTGGGGGTGGGGGGGGGGGAAGCGTAGACAGACTTTGGTGGCCTGGGAAAGTCTTTAGGCAGAGAGTTGCACGGGGTGGCCATTGAGGCTCTGTCACGTGGAGAGGGGAAGTGTGTGGGGTTCTCCAGAATGCACATCTCAGCAGCAGGAAGACCATGAATGCAAAACCCTGAGGCCTGGTGGGATACAATTTCTGAAGCCGAGACCGTAATTCTATGGGGTACGAAGGAGTCAGAGCTCAGTGGCAGCGCTTGGTCCGCAGCTCCTCGATCTTCCAAAACTTGTTCCAGAGGCCCTTCCGGCATGCTCTCTCTCGTCTGCTGGCCTAGTCCACGGGCTTTAGTAAAATTCTTTAAATGTTTATTTGTTTTTGAGAGACATAGAGACAGAGCATGAGCAACGGAAGGGCAGAGAGAGGGAGACACAGAATCTGAAGCAGGCTCCAGGCTCTGAGCCGTCGGCACAGAGCCCGACGCGGGGCTCGAACTCACAGACCGTGAGATCATGACCTGAGCTGAAGTCAGCCGCTCAACCGACTGAGCCACCCAGGCGCCCCTTTCGTAAAATTCTTAAATGTGGAGCCTGCTGCCTTCAAAATACAAAGAAGCTAAATTGCTCTAGGAATTCTTTCTTTGTAGTTGGAGGCATAAGCCTGCAATTCATCCTTCATAGTTGCCCAGACGTCCCTCAAGATAGTCACCTGTGTTGCAGGGCCCTGGATTTTGCCTTCGCTCAAAGCCCAACATCTCTGCTTATCCGTATCTGAGGAGCACGCAAGGCCACATGGACGGTTGGCTCAGTAGGAACCAGAGTCAGCATCACCGACGGAGGGGAAGGTCGGGAAGCGGCAGCAGCTCGCGTTGTGCTCTGGTTCGATCCACTAAGGACGCACCGCAAGGGCCCGCACAGCCCCTGCGGAAGCCGTGAGGGCCCTTCACACACCTGGCCTGCTGACACAGAGGAATGAGGCATTAGCAACGGCCGAGGCTGTCTACCGCGCGCTCCAGGGGCAGCAATTCTTCAGCTGTCGTCACGCTGAGCCTGATGATGCTAACTGAAGCCTGTTTGTTAAGTAACCCTCGCTGGCTCACAGTGAGGGGCCAAGCGCCAGAAACCTTTGTTCCCAACCAGTCCCGGTTGTTGAACGTGGAGATAGTCGTGGGTATCACAAAGCCTCATTAATTTTTGTTCGAGAACAGCACTCTCTTTTCCTCCCTGTGGTAGGCACTCTAGTTCCAGCTGTGTGACCCCGGGCCCAGGGCCCACATGAGGTTGCTGGCTCCATATTCTGCCCACATTTCTAGAAGCTACCAGCAGAGGTCACAATTAGCACGTCCAAGCGGCAAGTCAGCAACCACCCCGGTTCTGCGGCACCCACACCATCGGCCCTGATTGTCGATCCAAGACCGGCCAAGTCCAACCAGGGACTCCAGGTGTCTCAACAGCAACAGCAACACAAGTCCCATGCCCCACGGGGAACTCACTTACAAGGCACTGTCAGTCCCCTCCCCTCCAGCGTATGTGCTTAGAGAGAGGTGGGAAGCTGCCCCTGTCTTTCCGTTTGAAAGTATCCACATCGGGGTGCCCGGGGACTCCGAGCAGTCCCCCAGAAACCCTATTTCAGAAAATGGCACGGGATTCAGGTGGCCGTGGGAGGCCGTGGAGGGGGTGAGACCTCAGAACTCCTCAGGGGTGTTCTCCCCAGAAGCCTCCTCACCTCACTACTTCGAGTGTTTCCCTTCTAGAAGTTGCTGGAACTTTCAGACTCTTACTTTCCTTGCTCCCCTCATTTGCCTGGTCTCTGAAGCCTCAAGTGCTTTCCTCCTTCATGTCGGTCCCTGGTCACCTTATGTCTTCCATAATTTAGCATTTTGATAATCGAGTTCTGCCTTATTAAACCATCCGTGGCCACACAATAGCTTTGCGAGAGGGGGCCTTTGCAGGAAGGTCCTCCCCTTTCTTGGTTCACTTTTTGGGACCCCTGCCTCCCCGCCAGCGGTCTCTTCCCCACCCCCACCCCGAGAGGCAGAGCGTATCTTGGCACAGATGACTGTTTTACTTCTCTCGATGTCTCCCAGAGCAGATGCACAGAGGAGGGAAAGGCCAGGGGTCTGAGGAAGGGCAGGTAACGTGTGTCTGTGCTGAGCAGGGGCATGGTAAGTCTGGAAGTCACGGGGCTTGGAATGCCAGCCTAAGGGATTGTGACCAGAACTGCTTGAGAGGCCAAGATCTGGCACGTCAGGTCTGAGAAGGGGAGATGGGTGGCTAGAAGCCAGCCCAGCCCGTGTGCAGACCCCGAGCAAAGCGGCTCCGTCTTCCCAACGTGTTGGGCCTTCAGAGAAACGGCAATGGAGGAGAGACTTTGACTCGCCCCAGTCCCGCGAGCGAGGACGGCCACCCCCATCTTCGACGAAGGTAAGGGCATTCAGACCAACTGAATTTAGGAATTTATCACCAACAGACAGGAGGAACTTCTAGAAGATGAACTTCAGAGAGAATGAAAATGACTTTAGAGAAGAGATCCGAGAGGCAAGAAGGAATGAGGAGCGAAGGAATGACAGGATGATGTCCAGTTTGGGGGTGGTTCTTAAAGAGTCAAAATTAAGTACTAGACAACAAAAACCCATAATAATAATACAGTGTTCTAAAGGCTTCGTATAGTTCGAAGGGAGATAGATCCATCGACTAAGTTTAGATTTTGTCAAAACACTTGTTGAAATGTTAAGGGTAATCTCCAAAAGAATAGAAATTGTAGGGCACCTGGGTAGCCCCGTTGGTTACGCGTCCAACTCTTGATTTCGGCTCAGGTCATGACCTCACAGTCATGGGATCAAGCATGGCTCTTATTTAAGATTCTCTCCCTCTCTCCCTCTGCCTCTCCTATGCACTCACTTGTTCGCTCTAAAAAAGAAAGAAGGAAGGAAGGAAGGGAGGAAGGGAGGGAGGGAGGGAGGAAGGAAGAAATTGAGTGTATACCTTCCAAGTTAGTAGAAAGAAAAGGTCCTGGGGCGCCTGGTTAAGCATCCGATTTTGGCTCAGGTCATGATCTCACGGTTTGTGAGCTCAAGCCCGGCTCTGGGTTCCACACTTTCTCTCCCTCTCTCCCTGCACCTCGTGGGAATTCTCTCTCTCCCTCTCTCTCTGCCCCTCGCTCACTCACACACACACTCTCTCTCAAAAATAAATAAATAAATATTAAAAAAAAAAGGTATTAAAAACTCAATCATTAGAAAAGAAAGCAAGGAAGCAGAGAAACCATAGAAAGGAAGAGCCGCAAGTACAAAGGTTGTATAGAATAAAAACCATCCCTCTTCCTGCTCTATTTTTCTCCACGGCAGGTGATACCTTCTACTCCACTAACTACATCCTTACTTCATTTAGTTTTTTTATTGTCTGTTTCCTCCTACTAGAATGTTGTCCCAGGACAATAGTGTTTTTTGTAGTATTTTGTTCTCTGTTGTATCCACAGCATCTAAAATGATGCATCGCACATAGTAGATCTTCAGTAAGTATTTGTTGGATGAGCTAATTGTCCTTGGGAGAACTCAAGCTTTTGTTTAAGCAGAAAAGGAATTTTGGAGACCATGTTAGGTGACACGTTTTGATGTGAATTTTCTGTGTCAGCTTGACTGGGCTCAGGGACGCACAGAGAGGTTTTATTTCTGGGTGTGTCTGTGAGGCTGTTTCTAGAAAAGACCAGCATTTAGATCAGCGGACCGAGTAAAGAAGGTCCCCCTCCCCAGCGCTGGTGGGCATCATCCAGTCTGTCGAGGGCCCGGAGAGAAAAACGGGTGAGGGAAGGGTGGACTCGCTTCCTGAGCTGGGACCCCCCCCACCTGCTCCTGCCCTTCCACGTGGGTGCTCCTCACGCCTTCGGGCTTGGACTGGGATTCACGCTGTCAGTTCCCCTGGTTCTGGGGCTTCAGACTTGGACTGAATCACACCCCTGGCTTTCCTAGTTCTCCAGTTCGCAGACGGCAGATTGTGGGACTTCTCGGGCTCCATAATTATGTGAGCCAACTCCTATAATAAATCTCAGACATATGGGTATACCGTGTCCATTCTGTTTCTCTAATATGCTCATGGAATCTAGGAAGCTCAGGGACTCAGAGGCTCCGTGGCCATGAGAAACACCACATCGAAGCTCCCAGTGGCCTCAGCTGGGGAAGCCCTGCCCCTGGAGGCATCTCGCGGGGCTGGCCCAGGACCCCGGCCTCTATACCCCACCACTCTTTCCTCTGGAAGTCAATAAACATTAGCACTTGCTTTCAGTATCATTGCCACTAGTTTACATGTAGCTTTTAATTAAAATAGGTGATGTATTTTTATCAAATAGAATGAATACAATGACATGGTTTTTTTATTTAATTATGCATATAATGAATGATGTCAATAGATTCTCCATGGAGAATCATGCTCACACTTCTGGAATAAACCTCATGTGTATCATTCTTTTGATATACGCTCTAATAACAACATACACTATAATAACAACATAGTAACAATATGCTGCTGGATAAGGTTTGGTATTTTATTTAAAGAGTTTGCATCTATATGATTTATAAGCAACACTCGTTTTTGCAGTACCTTTCTTAGATTTGGCTATTCCCATTTTAACAACATTGTGAAGTATTTAGAGTGCTTATCTTTACCCAGGACCTTGGAACAATGTAAGTGGCATATGAGCGATTTGCTATTTAATGGTGAAATAGACCCACCGGGGCCTGGTGCCTTTGTTGATAGTTCAAAGAATCACCCCAACGAAGATTTACACTGTGGTTTGATTTGGAAAACTATTAGGGGCTCTTGGTTTGAAACAACTGTAGCAGGAAGACAGGAAGTTACAGGCCTGGGAAATGATAGACCCTTCAAGAAGAGAAAAAAGAGAAAAGTGAGCTTTCTACTAGTCATTTATACCTCAAGTGAATGGAAGAGTTTATGGGCTTTCCTCTCAAGCTGGACGTTTTTATTACTTATGCAATTATTGAAAACAATGCTTGACATATGTTTTTTTTAATGTTTAGTTTTTTAATTTTTGCAAGAGACAGAGCACTATTGGGGGAGGGGCAGGGAGGAGAGGACAGAGGATCTGAAGCGGGCTCTGCACTGACAGCAGAGAGCCCGATGTGGGGCTCAAACTCACAAACTGTGAGATCATGACTTGAGCTGAAGTTAGACTCTCAACCTAGTGAGCCACCCAGGTGCCCCAATGCTTGACATATCTTCACATGAACTTAATATTTATTTCATAAGAGAAAAAGACAAACTTCCTGGAATGTAAGAGCCAACTATCAAAATAATACAATGAGCAACAGGAATTTTAGCTTAACAAATTTAGCGAGTGAGGCAATTTCCAATCTTAGAAAGGGAGCCAATATTTCTGACTTTTTCTCCTTCATAACGAAGGGACTTATATATATTTTTTGCCTTCCCTATCTTTAATCATCTTTCCTAGTTGGTCATTAGTCGATTCATGAACTCTAATTGTTTCAAGGTCAATCTTGGTAGTTTACATTATCCTAGGAAACAATTAACTTCCTTTGAATTTTCCAGCTGGTGGTTGTACTTTTTCTCAAAACGGTCCCTAGTGATTATTTTGATTTCTTCTGGATCTGCGATAAAGTATCCTTCCTCTTTCTAAACCTGTATATCCTTAAGTTTTTTATTGGAGAATATTCATACAATAAAGTACACAAATAATAAGTATACACTCGATGTATTTCCAAAGTGAGCAAACACTCCTGTATCCAGCACTCAGAATGAAGAAATAAAACATGTCCAGTCCAGCTACCCTAGGGGCCCCTCCTTGTCATTCTCTACCCAATATACTGACCTCTAATAGCATAAATTACTTTTGCCTGTTTTTGTAAAGGGGAAGCAATGCGTATGATTTTATGTTTGACTTCTTTGCTTCTCTCCTATGTCTTGAGAGCCATCCATGTTATTCATCCCATTATATGCATATCCACCATTTATTTATCCGTTTTACTGTTGACGGACATTTGGGTTGTTTCCAGTTTGGGATGGTTATAAATAGTGCTGTTCTGAGCATTTTTGTTCATGTTTTTGGCTGAACATACGTACATTTTTCTGTTGCTAAGCCAACATATTTTTGCTTTTTTTAAATTTATTTTTTATTTTTAGGTAGAGAGAGAGTGCAAGCAGGAGAGGGACAGAAGGGGAGGGAGAGGGAGAGGGAGAGGGAGAGAGAGAGAGAGAGAAAGAATCCCAAGCAGGCTCCACACTGCCAGTGCAGAACCCAACGTGGGGCTCGATCCCACAACCCTGGGATAATGACCTGAGCCAAATCAAGAGTCGCACACTCAACCAACTGAACTACTACCCAGGTGTCCCTTTGTTCTCTCTTTTTAAAAAACTTTATTTTATTTTATTTATTTTTTGAGAGAGAGAGAGGAGGGGAAGGCAGAGAGAAAGGGAGAGAGAGAATCCCAAGCAGGCTCCTCACTGTCAGCACAGAGCCCAGTGCGGGGCTCGAACCCGCAAACCATGAGATCATGACCTGAGCCGAATCAAGAGTCAGACATTTAACCGATTGAGCCACCCAGGTGCCCCATGTTCTCTCTTCTTAAAGTTTTACAATAGAAGTTTTCAAATACATTCAAAAGTAGATGGAATGGACTAATGAATCCACGTATACCCATCAACCAGCTTCGATAACCATCATCTTGCTACCCCTGCCTCATATATCCCCACTCCCCATATTTTTATTTATTTTTAAATTTTGGAGTAACTTGAAGCAAATCCCAGATCTCATCGTGTACTCTGGTTGTATACATTATAACACGCATATCCTATGTGTAATATAACACACGTACCATATGTATAATATAACACACGTATCATATGTATAATATATATACATGCATATTACGTGTTTCTCTAGCAGATAAGGATTTTTTCATAACGTAACCATCCGGTGGTATTGAGAGGTCCCGGACCTAAGGGGCAAGGGGCGGCCCTAAAACACTTCCTGCTCCAAAAGACTAGGAAGTAGAAGATGGACCAATCAATCAGGTTCCACCCCTCACCAGACCAGCTTGAACCAATCCATAGATTGGTTCAAATAGAGACACCTGTTTCCTGCCTTGGAATTCACGCCTAAATGTGCTTAAAAGGAGCCTGCGCGCTCCTCTCGGGGTCGCCATTTTACGGTGGGCTGACCCCAGCATGCCGGAATCTCAATAATCGCTCTTGCCTTTGCATACGTGTCTCGTGGTCTTTGCATGATGATCCGCGGACCCCAACAGTATCATACCCAACAGAATTAATATTCTCTTGATATCATCAGCCAATACCCAGTCTGCATTCAGATTGCTCTGACAATCTTTTTTTTTTTTATTTTTTTAATTGGCATTTATTTATTTTGAGAGAGAGAGAGAGAGACAGAGCATGAGCAGGGGAAGGGCAGAGAGAGAGGGAGACACAGAATGTGAAGCAGGCTCCAGGCTCTGAGCTGTCAGCACAAAGCCTGACGCGGGGCTCGAACCCATGAGCGAGATCATGACCTGAGCCGAAGTCAGATGCTCAACCGACTGAGCCACCCAGGTACCTCTGTTCTGACAATCATAAAAATGATTTTCTACTCCTGTTTGAATGAGGGCAGACAGGGTCTACATTGTGCTTTCCTGTGGCTGTCTCTGTGTCTTTTTCTCTTCTTTTCAAGTTTTTTTTTTTTTTTTTTTTTGACAGCAAGTGGGGGAGGGGCAGAGAGAGCGAGAATCCCAAGCAGGCTCTGTGCTGTCAGCTCAGAGCCCAACACGGGAGCTTGAATCCACAGACTGTGAGATCATGACCCGAGCCAAAACCAAGATTCGGCTGCTCCACCGACGGAGCCCCCCAGGCGCCCCCATCTGTGTCTTTTTCATCCACCGCATTCGCCTCTTGCCTTTTCTTGTGCCTTTTATTTTTGGTGAAGCGAGTTCCCTTGCCCGTGGACTGTGTGGTGAAATGAGTCGCTTGTGTGGACCGTCCACGTGTGATTCGGCTGATTGCGTCCCAGTGGTGACGTCTCACTGTGCTCTGTTGTTGCCCGTTTGGCATGTAGACGGGTAGGCGAATTTAGAAGCGATTATTTTGGAACGAACACTTCACAGGCGATGCTTCTGCATCACAGCGGGAGGCGTGTTCTGCTTTTAATGATGTGAAAACTGACTTGTGTGTTCAGGAGTTGTTGGCAAGATGCATCTGTTATAAGGTCCCCTGGCAACCTTCACGGGATGGTGTTAGCAGCTGTCGGTCACGTTTATCATGAGCAGGTTGGTCAGCCTTCATTAACCAGGCATTGCAAACTGGTGATTTTTTTTCTAATTAGGTCATTAGTTCTGTAGTCTCAGTTGGAGTTTTTCTGAAAGGAAAAGCTTCTCATTATTAGCTATTTGGTTACCCTGAAATATAATCAAGTACAGGAGGGGCAAGAAAAGTCTTAATTTTTTTTTCTTTCTTTAACATTAAGACCAGCATTAATATTTGGTGCCTGTACCAGCCAGCGCCCAGCAAGGAGAGAGAAGGAGCTATTTCAACAGCGAGAATGTTATCTAAAGAACTGTTAAGCGAGGTCTTTAAGAGCTGAGAAGAAGTGGCCAGCTCTTTCATTCCGGTTAAGTCATGATCCCGGGGTCGTGGGATTGACCTTGCGTCGGGCTCCATGCTGAGCATGGAGTCTGCTTGAGATGCTCTCTTTCCCCTGCCCCTCCCCAGTTCACGCTGCGCTTTCTCTCTCTCTCCAAAAAAAAAAAAAAAAAAAAAAAGTGAGCACTGAGCTATCACAGAGCAACTGGAGGAAGCCGCTACCACCCCTAGAGCCAAGCAAACACACAGAAGAGTCTGGAATGATTACACCGCAGAAGCAGGTGGGAAGGCCCCACGGAGCCGGGAGACCAACAGCGGAGCTCGCTCGGCTGGGCTACAAGGGCTGGAAAACCACGAGCGGCCTCTCAAACCAGAGACTGGAGGGCCGGGACCTTGCGTCTCCATTCCCAGCACCGTGGCCAAGCAGCCGCTAGAAGTGAACAACTTTTCAAAGTATTATTATGAACTCATGATTTTTTTTTAACGTATGAGTGTGTTTGAACCCCTGTCGTTTTTTTCATGCTCAAACTGTCCTCTCTCTGGCTGGCGGTGGCCCCTTAGAAGTGGCTCCTGTGTCAGTTCGACGACCCCCGCCCCACCCCCCCAGGGTTTTACAGCGGCCCTGCCATCTAGCGTGACAAGACATTTCAGACTCAACTTGTGTACTTCCTGCCCCAGGCCCAGAGCCCACCTTTCTCCAAAGAGCCCTGGTTCTTCTTAGTGGTGAGTGGTTTTGGTTTTTGTTTTTTAGAGAGAAAGAGAGAGGAAGAGAGGATTCCAGCGGCTTCGGGCTCAGCACCCAGCACGGAGCCAGATGGGGGTCATCGTGAGGCTCCATTCCACGACCCCTACATCGTGACCCCAGCCGACATGGAGAGTCAGACACCCAACCTGAGCCACCAGGGGCCCGCCTGGTGAGTGTTACTGTAAGACTGAGCTCTGAGTACCGCTCATTTCTGCTGAGTTGCCTTCGCTTCTAGGTCTTTGCAGTGGACACAGCTAAGATGAATGTATTTCTTTGAGAAAAAAAATGAATTACGGGGGCACCTGGCTGGCTCTGTCAGTAGAGCATGCAATTCTTGATCTCAGGGTCTCAAGTTCAAGCGTAGAGCTTACTTAAACAAAAAACAAAAATTATGATTTCATACTGATATTCGTATTTCAAAAGGAAGATTACAGGATTTTATATAATTTTAAAATTTATATCTCTGTTATGCCAAAGAAAATTTTGGTTCCTAATAACATTAACGTAATTACTTATTAGCTATGTAAACAGATATGTGAAAATAGCTATACCACTCTCAGTACTAACAATAAGACTATTGAATGAATTAAAAAAAATTTTTTTTAAGTTTATTTTGAGAGGGGTGAAGGGGCGGAAAAAGAAGGAGAGAGACTCCCAAGCAGGCTCCGCACTGCCAGTGCAGAGCCTGACCCTGGGCTCGATCTCACGACCTATGGAATCATGACCTGAGGCGAAATCAAGAGTGGAATGTTCAACTGACTGAGGCACCGGGAGCCCCATGATTTCTTAATTTTTAATTAATTTTTTCAATGGTTCTTTTTATCCTCAGTTGATATCCCAGTAGGGGTGTAAAGTCAAAATGCTGTAGTTTTTAAATCATTCAAAATAATCCTTTGCCATGTTTTTATGCAATCAACTTGATATAAAATTGGGTTCATTTGTTTATTTAGACTGTTAAGGCTTGCTTTGATATTGATTTACATCTTAAAAATAATGTAAAATATTTACCTGGTTTCTGAAGTCAAAATTAGAAAACATGACACATCAGAGGGGTCCAGACTTTTTCCGTGTTTCCACTCAATTTTTTTCTTCCATTGTTTATTTTAGAGAAGATAAGATTATTTGCATATGTTAATGTCCCCCCACTTTGCTCACTCAAAAGTTCAGAGGTCTGTCTAGGGTTAGCGGTCTCGATTCTTCAAGCTTTTGCTCTGTTAGAATTTTACAAGGAACGTGTACTTCCACTAGACACTAAAAATAATTACTTTTTAAAAAAATTAGTTCTATAAATTTTTTTCAAATATTTATTTTTGAGAGAGCGAGAGTGAGCGAGCGCGCATGCGCGAGCACAAGTGGGGGAGGGGCAGAGAGCGAGAATACAGAATCTGAAACAGGCTCCAGGCTCTGAGCTGTCAGTGCAGACCCCGACACGGACTCGAACCCATGAGCCCTGAGATCATGACCTGAGCCCAAGTCAGACGCTCAACCGACTGAGCCTACGCACCCCTAAAAAATAATTTTAAAAAGGATGTCTTCTGGGGTACCTGGGTGACTCAGTTGTTTAAGCGTCTGACTTTAGCTCAGGTCATGATCTCACAGTTCATAAGTTCAAGCCCTGCATGGGGCTCTCTGCTGTCAGCACAGAGCCCACTTTGGATCCTCTGTCTACCGCCTTCCCCGCCCCCCCGCCGCCCGCCTCTCCCCAACTTGCACTCTCTCTCTTGTTCTCTCTCAAAAATAAACAAACATTAGAAGGACGTCTTCTGAGACTGAAAGCCTTTAGGTAGAGCCAAGAAGAGAAGTGTCTGAGCTTGGGCAGGGAGGCGGGGGCAGGGGCAGCCTGCTGCGGGGTGCCACAGGCCCAGTGGTGGCTGTTGCAGCCGGAGCGGAGTGAGGAGGGCGTCCCTGCAGATCAGAGTGGGGCGAAGCCTGAGCAGCCGGTGCGAGGAGGGGCGGAGCGGTAGCCAGGTGAGGGCCCGGGATCTGAACGCAGTGAGGGGCCTTGTGGGGGCCGAGGGAGGAAGGCGGCTGCGCAGGGGCCAGTGGTGGCATCAGTGGCCCCAGCCAGCAGCGCTGGAAAATGAGTGATGTGGGGAGAAGAGGGTGACGGCAGCGACAGGAGACTAGATACATACTGGAAGTTGATCCAAAGGTTCGAATCTTGCAGGCGCCTCATCAGCAGGGAAGGGAGTTAGAGGTGAGAAGACGAGGCGTCGAATGAGCCCCGTGGTGCTGGACTGGACTGGACTGGACTGGAGCTGGAGCTATCTGGTGTAACAGTTTTGAGTCCGTGTAGGTAAAGAGAAATAAATACAGATGGAAATGTCCTATGTTCATTTCTTAGCTCTGTCCACTGAGAGGGCTTGAGGGCGGGGACACCCCGGTCGCGGTGACCAGGCGCACAGAACCTCCAGATCTTGGTTTTTAATACTGCCTTGGCTAAAAGGCACCAGGAAAATGGCTGATTCCAGGACTAGGGCCGAGCAGGTCCAGACGAGCCTGGAACACTTGTTTTTCCAGAAGGAAATGCTTGAAAAATGATGGAGGCATGTCAAAAGGACACCAAGGCCAGCTTCCAGGGGCTCCCGCGGGCAAAACTTGGGACAATTTGATGTGGGAGCTTTTCTTTCCATCTGGGAGCCAAGGAGGCGTGAGCTCAGTGGGGGGTTGGGATGCGCCCAAGGTCGTGTAGATGATGAGCTGGGGGAGACCTGGCCCAGGGACCAAGGAGGGAAAGGGAATTTGAATGTTCCTCCTGCTGCTGCATGCTTCCCCCCACCACCACCACCACTTTGGGAAACAGTCCCCTCTGGGCACTTGACATTGAAGCCTCGGAGGCTGGACAACACAGAGCCAGCGTCTCACCGTGCTCAGTCCGCTCCTTCAGCCACCTGCCTGCTTCCCAAGGATGCCAAGGGACAGGGTAGGACCAGCTGGGAAAGGTGAGGCGGGGAGCATAGCCCCAGGGGGCAGTCATGGGCTTGGCACTGAGGGGTACCAGGGATGGCACCTCAGGGGCAGATAGGTAAGAATTCAGCCCCGTGGGCTGTGCTCCGGGGGCTTACGGCTGGCAGCCCAGACAGATACCTTTTCCAGTTGCCTCGGGATACCTGGGCCGGCCCTGACTGAGCCCCCAGGATATGAAGTGGGGGGAATGCTTCTAAATGTAGCCAGCTCTGAGGAAGGCGGCAAGGAGAAGGCAGGGATCCTGCTGGACCTGGGAGGGGGCAGGCTCTGGTCCTGTGGGCCATTAGCTGCCAGGTGGAGCCTCGGCTAGGTATGGCCGCTGGGACTCGACAGGGTCGGGAGGGACCTGGGAGGGGTGCGGGTGCAGCCAAGAGAGAGCAAGACGGCCGGGGGAAGGAGGAGACCCATCCTGCCCCTGCTCAGTGCCCAGCTCTAGCTAGCTTCCGACGGTCAGCCTCCGCACCGGGGATCCCCTCACCACACTCAGAAGGGCCTCCCCGTGAGCTGAGCCGGATGGGGACCGAACGGGCAGGGAGTGACAAAGGGGTCCTGGGTGGCCCCTGGGTCTTAGCGAGGGTGCCATGGGCGCTAGAGGTGGAGAAGGAAGATGCTGGCAAGGGGCTGAATGGCTTCCGTAAATGAGATCTGGGCTCTGGAGCCCTTTCAAGGGGCCAGGCGCCATGTGGAGGGGCCTAGGCTTGACCCCCTCTGGTCCCTGCACATCTGGTGTTGTCCTTGCCCTAAGGCCATCAGACGCCCAGGCGCCCAGGCTGGCCCCGCTCCTTATCCGCAGCCCGCCCAGCTGGTGCTCGGTAACACGTGGTGCAGTAACAGAACGATGAGTGTCCTCAGTGTTGCTGCGCCAGCCCTGAAGTCCGAGATCACGTCCCACGTCCCGTTTCGCAGGTAACACCAGGACTCGGGTAAGTCGCCCGAGGTCAGACAGCTAGTCAATGGGAAAGCAGCCCCGACGAGCTCCTGCCCCAGCCGGCTGGGACTAAGCGCTCCCGACCCTCCCATCAGCCTGCGCGGCGGTACCGCCCCGGTTGGCCAGGACCTGGGGAAGGACTGCTGGCGGGGCCCCGCTACAGAGCGGCAGAGCCGGACGTGCCCTTTCCCTGGGTTCTGCCTGCCCTATGGGCTCAGGCCTTGCAGGACTTGGCGGTGGTCCCCAGCCCCTCCTGTCTCCTGGGGGCTGAGCGGGCCCCTTGTGGCCTTCAGCCCCAGCCGGGTGGTGGGGGACAGCCTGGGAGGGCTCTAGCGGGCATCAGGCAGCCAGCAGCAGGTCTGGGGAAAGGAAGCAGGCAGCCGGCACCAACTGGGGGGCTTCCTGGAGGTGGCCCCAGTCACTGGAAGCCTTTCCTAATCCCTGGCTCACCATTTACTGCCTACTCAGTTACCGGGGTCAGAGTTAGGAGGCATTCTGGGCCAAAGCGGATCAGTTTGGCCCTGGTCCACTGTTGCTCTGGACAAGGCCGTGGCTGTTTCTGGCTCTGACAATGACGACCTCCTAAGGGACCGCTGTCTGCAGAGTGAGGCCTGAGGTCGGCACGGGCCCGGCCAAGGTGGGGTGACCGGGCACAGTGATTACGCACACCGCCCGCCAGGTCTCACGAGCTCCTGGGGGAAACGTACTGAGTTCCGAGCGCTGGACCCGGGCTCGGCGCTCCCAGCCCTCGGACGGCACCCCCCCCACCCCGGGGACTGGAGGGGCGGCCGCGGTGAAAAGTCAACCTGGGCGCGAGCTCACACGAGGCAGCCTACAAGCCCACAAGCTCGAAGAAAGCGCGATGTGACCACTTGCTGGGTTGGTCAGGTGACCTCGTCACCAAAGAACAATCAGGGCAACTGCGTGTTGTCCTTGGTCACATTTCCTCTGAGACACTTTAAAACCTTCCTTCTCTTCTACTTAGTGTTCGTGGTCCTCAAAAAAACCCCACGAGCCAGCCGGAATGTGTCGGGGCCCCGGTGGCGGCAGGACACCAATTCTCCGGCGGGAGCCTCGATTCAGGGCTCTGGAGCGTCCCCTCGTGGCACGTCCAAGCCTCCTTCAGAGCTCATCTCACTGGGGACTCTCACTCGGAACACGTCCCCACGCAGACGGAGGAGGTACGGGAGCACGAGGAACGCGGGGTGGCGCGTCCACCCGGCGTGGAGCCCAGCTCACTAGCCCACGCGGCCCCGGCCCCGAGGGCAGTGATCTGTGTACCGTCGGAGGCTGGCAGAGACCAGGGTGACCGAGGCTCTGAAAACACCTCCGCTTCTCACCCGAAAGCTATCCCTGCCGAGGATAAGGTACAACCTTTGACAATCAGCCAGAACTGGAACCACCACGCCAGGGGCTGGGGTGGTCGGGGGACGGGCCTAGAGATTCTGGACAGTCTCCCCCTCGTCTCTTTATCTGTGTCCCTGGATGGCTGGGTCCTACCTAGCAGATGCCAGACCCTAAGGCACCTCCGAGGGGTCTTGCTCACCTCTAAATGCCGGGTGGGTGGATGAACGAACTCATTTAATCGTCACAAGAGAGTCTATGTACAAAGGGCAGAACTAAAGTTCAGAGAGATTTGGGGACGGTCCTGAAATCGCCCAGCAACCAGGGCCCGGCTGAGGGCAAGGGATGCTCCTCCCAGCACCGCCTGCCCCTCCTCCTGGAATCCGCACCGTGACGAAGGAGGAAAAAATAAGGCGGGAACTTTATTTAATATTAAAGTCGGGGAGCGGGTCAGGAGGGAGATCGGATTCACTTGGTGATGGTGTTCCTGCGGAGAGAAGCGAAGCATGAGGCCGGAAAGTGGGGGGGTGGTGGCCCCGCCCCCGCCCCCGCCCTCCGTGCTGCCCCACTCACGCGTTCATGCTCTTGCCGCTGCCGCTGAGCACGATGTATGGGGTCTTCTGGGCCTTCTGCTTCTCCTGGAGCAGCGCCACCGTGCCCAGGGGGGTGTCGCTGGAGCTCATCTTCTTTAGGAGCTGCAGGACGGGGACCGGTCAGCACGGGGCAGGGGCGGCCCCGGACCCCCGCCACCCCCGCGCTGGCAGGCGCCGAAGCCACCCCACGTCTCCGCGGGCCACCCACCGCCTCCTCGTCCAGCTTCTTCATCCGCCGCTCAGTCTTCATCTTGCCTGAGCCTTTGCCGTGGAAGCGGTGGGACAGCTGCCGGAAGGCCTGAGGACGCGGGGCAGGAACCGTTAGAGCCGCCTGAGCCCAACGGGCGGGGGAGGGGCGGTTGGGAAGGGGCTGGGAGAAGGGCGGTGACCCTGGCACCCTCCGGGGGCTCCCCAGAGTCAGGGAGACAGATGCGGGGGCTGGATGTGCTCCGTCAGGGACACTGAGGATGCTCAGTGAGACCCGCGAGCAGAGGCGGAACGGGGCGGGAGAGGGGAGGGGGGCTGCACCCCCGAGGCCGGGCTGGGAGCATGGGGGGAGAGCGTCAGGGGGACGGGAGCCTGGACACCACCCCCCAGAAAGGCGGCCCCCGGGGTAGATCAAGCCACCGAGGGGCAGGCAGGCACAGGAACCAGGTTCGTGACGGGGGGCCTGCTGTGCCCCCCCCCCCACAGAGGAAACTGAGGCCCCGGGGCTCTGACACTGCGCCAGCATTCCGGCCGATACCCCACGGCGCAGCTCTGCCTCCTCCAGAAAGGGCAGGGGCCCCGCCTCCCCGTGACTCAGTCACCCGCAGCCCGGCTCACCTCCTTGGGCGTGAGTTTCCGGCCCGTCTCGTCCACGTACTCGATCTTAACGTCGGGTTTGTAGCCGTCCTTCTCCTTGAAGTCCTGCGTGAAGCCGCGGTACTCCTCCCGCCGGCTGTACTTGTCATCGATGGCCCTGGATGCGAGACGGAGGTGGGGGAGGGGGGCTCAGGGCCAGCACCACCCACCCCGCCTGGGTTCCCGGCAGCCTCCAGCCGCGCCCCCCCTCCGTGGCCCGTCCCGCTCACATCTTGTCCTCGATGCAATACACGGCCGACGGCAGGGACTTGTTGGGCGCCTTCACCCGGGCCACCTTCTGCACTGTGGTCTCCAGCAGCCCTGGGGACAGGCGGTGGTCAGACTCTAGGCTGTCCCCCCCACCCCCCCACGGGCACGGCCCAAGCCAGGTCAAAACGGCTGGGTCCTCAAGCCAGGGTCTCTCAAGGTCACGGCCTGATCCCTTCGACTGCCCCGGTTCTCCCCAGAGATGCCAAGACTTCAAGGATGAGTGGTGACTTTGTGGAGGGGCCAGGGTCGCAAAGTTGTCAAAAATGGGGTGACACGGCGTGGAAAGGCCAGATACTGCTACGACCGCCCCGGAGCTGGGGGCGGAGGGCCCGCTCGAGGGTCCCAGGGGAGTGGCTCCCGGCCCCTCACCTTTGTTCTGACACAGCAGCAGGGCGGCCGCCAGCCCTCTGTTCACGATGGGCTCCTCGTCCAGGATGGTGGTGGAGGAGGCGGAGAACTGGGGGGTGGCCACGGGAGGAAGGCGGTGAGTGGGTCTCGTGGACTCTTCTCACCCCCCGCCCCCGTTGCCCCCACCGCACACAGCTGTGGTCCTTCCCGTGACCGGGCCCTGGTGCCGGACGCCTCGCTGCAGCTCGCCACGACACCACGAGCGTTAGAGACCCCCCCCCATTACAGAGGAGAGCGGGGCTCTGAGACGCCGGGCCGCTGGCCCCAGGTCCCCTAGCGAGGAAGGGGCAGAGCGGCCGCGAGCCCCAGCCCCCAACCCCACTGGGCCGTGCGCTCCCGCCCGGCCGTGCCGCGCCCCGGCCTCGCTCACGTCCTGCTGCTGCTTCTCCTCGTCCAGGTTGACTGTGCTCCAGCCGATGTTCTCCTCCCCGTCGGACTCAGAGCCGCCGTTGGCCGAGCGTTCCTCGTCTCGTTCAAAGTCCTGGGGGTCAGAAGACCGGGGTCAGCCCAGGGACCCCCGGCCCCTCCCCTCCCCTCCCCCCACCGGGGCCCTGAGGCTCCTTATTGAGGACCTGACCGGAACAGATGGGGGGGGGGGGCGCCGCCCGAGGACCCACCATGAGCTCCTCCTGCTCCTCCCGGTTGCCGGCCAGCCCGTAGGTGGGGATCTCCCCCAGCGTGCGGCAGAACTCCGACGTGGCGTTGAACACGATGGCCCCCTTCCGCTCTGGGTCCTCGTCCTCCTCCCAGCCCCGCTGGCGGGACTCCAGCTTCTTCACAATCTCCACCACCTGGGGGAGGGAGCGGCTGTGGGCAAACCCGGAAGTTTCTGGGGAGGTGCCATCGAGACCCAGAAGCCACTCCTATGTCCACGGCGGACCTGGCAGGTCTCCGCGTCCTCCCTGGCTCCCCGTCCACTCCCCCCTCTGCGCCTACACCCATCTCACGAGGTCACTTCTCTGCTCCCGAGCCATCAATGGCTCCTTTCTGCCCTTTAAATAAATATCCAGAATTCTACATGGCTGTTCGCCACAGCCTCACCTCTTCCTCCGGGCCTCTCTGCCACTCCCCCGCCGCCCACCCTTCACCCCACAAACTCCGGTGTCAGGACTCCAGGTAAACACCACCTCTTCCCAAACCCTTCCCTGAGGCCGCAGGGTGGCGAGATGCCTGTGGCACCCCTCACCCGCCCGCACCTCCTGGCCTGCTCCTCCCTCAGGCCACCCCCTTGCCCAGCACGGCCCCAAGGGCCCCCGACGCCATCCTCCTGTCCCCTCCACCGCAGCACTCCCGAGAGCACTCAGGACTGCCCGGGACCTCCCCTGCTTCCACCCCGCACTTTCCTGCTTTGCCCCGACAGCAAGCTCCTCAGAAGTTTCTAGTCACCACGTCCGCTTCCACACCCCTTCCTTCCATCCTGTTTTACTACATTTATTTTTTTCCTGAATGTCGCCATAAACATAAAAGGGGTCTGACACACGCGTGTTTTTAAAAATAGTAGCAACTAAACACACACCCAGGCACCCGTCGCCCACTCTCAGAAACACTATTAATACCTTTTCTAGCCCGACTCTCTCCTTGCCCCTTATTCGTGCTCATGATTCACTGGCTTTTCCTTAGTTTTACCTCACAAGGACCCACCCGCAAACTCCACAAAAAGGGTATTATTTTGTTGTACTGGTTTTTTTTTTTTAGTTTATTTATTCTGAGAGAGAGAGAGAGAGAGAGAGAGAGAGAGAGGGCGCAAGTGAGCAAGGGGCAGAGAGAGAGAGAGAGAGCGAGCGAGAAGTGGGGCTCACCTGCAGCAAGGCTTTTACCCGAGGCGGAGCTCGAGTTCACCCGATACGGGACTCGAACTCACAAACCATGAGATCATGACCTGAGCCGAAGTCAGATGCCTAACGACTGAGCCACCCAGGCGCCCTCGTTGTGTATTTTTTTTTTTTTTAAATGCTTTAGTTTTGAGAGAGCACAAGCCGGGCAGGGGCAATGAGAGGGGGCCAGAGGCCCCGGAGCAGGCGCTGCGCGGACAGCGGCGGGCCCGAATGGGGCTCGAACTCTTGAACTCCAAGATCACGGCCTGAGCCAATGTCGGACGCTCAACCTGCTGCGCCACCCCGGTGCCCCCCCCGGTGTTTTTAAAGTATTATATCATCTGAACCCTGCTGTAGATTACCCTATGATCTGCTGTTTTCAAAAGACATTTTAAGATTCATCCTGATGCGAGTGGCTGTACCGCATCAGCGGCTGCCTGCAGGATCGCAGTCCGCAGGACTGACCCCAGTCACCCGGCCCCGCTCTGGTATCACGCGGGAGGACGCCCGTCTCCCGGGGCACGTGGGC